>JAJIYU010020579.1:0-10380 GCA_030144865.1 Tinospora cordifolia | reverse complement strand
ATTTGTTTAATTTTCACTAGAACTCTAATTTATTTTATTTTTCATGTGTTATCCCACAATTTGCACTCAAAAGAATTTAGTTATTTGACAAAATTCTGGGGTATTACAGTATAGGGCAATGACTTTAGGTAGACACATGGGTGAAAAAGTGGATCAAAAGAATAAAACTTTAAGACATAGGTTAGACACTTAAAAAAATGTGAGAATATAATCATTGTTTGTTCAAGACACGAGATCAAGAAGACTCTATATCTCTAGTTTCTATGTAGTATGGGATGCATACGAATTTGGGGGTATAGAAAAAGCCTGGACTTGGAGAATGACGGACCGTGTTTGGTGGATGGTCGGTAAATTTGGAAGAACTTGTTTCTCTGTGCTTTGCTAGTATGGGACGGTCAAGTATAGTGGCTCGAAAAACCTTAGTTATTGAGACATTTGCAAAATTATTTGGGTGTGGCAACTTTCTAAGTGATAGTCTAAGTGGAAGGGGTAGAGTGGTATGGGACACTTGAACCTGGAAGCTTAGATGGAAACCTAGAACTTTGCTATGCTAGTGTGAAATTGCTTGATTGTATGATTGTTTGCAAAATATGTTTGGTTTGTTTATATGTATGTCATATGAAACCAAATCATGTACCCAAGAACAAAAAGAACCTAAAAGCATAAATTATTAGGCCACTGAACAAATCGAGAACCTAGAGACCTAAATCTAGAGTCATGATAGTATGAATGTTGACAAGACAAATACTAACAATCTACTCGATTTGTAAACAATGGTTGGAACAAGAAGAAATGCTACTTGATCCACCACTTATGACGAGATAGAGTAGATCAAACATGAAATTCCTACTGGCCTAGAGGCCTGAATCGAGAATATGATGAATGAAGTTGCTCAGAGGGTTATGGATCCACTGATGATGGCTCTACCCCAAATACTCTTTCACGTAGTACCAAAGCCTCAAGTGCCTGAACCCATCCAGGTTCAGCAACCAGCACCTATGGCCCTAACTCTTGAACGTTAGAAGGCTCACGATGATCCGAAGGACGAGAAACAAAGAAAGATGTTGATAGAGCTGTAGAAGTTCCACTCTCCTTCATTTGATGTATAGATTGCAACTCGGCTGATCATTGGTACCAGGAGATGGAGGAAATTCTCAATTTAGTGAAGGTAACTGGGTTAAGACGGGTGGCACTAGCCACGCACCACTTCAAAAGACTAGCCAAGAATTGGTAATGTATGATGATGATGAGCCATAATACAGATGTTGATGCTATAAACTAGGAGAACTTCACAAAAATCTTCTATGAAAAGTTCTTTCAGGAAGTAACTTTGAGTAAGCTACAAGATGACTTTGTTTGAATGAATTAGAGGGACATGACCATAGCTGAATATAAAAGAAAGTTCGCAAAGCTGGCCAAAGTTTCACTAGACCTGCTTAGGGAAGAAAGAATGAAGGCTAATCATTTTGCACAGGGTCTCGAGATGGAGATCTGAAAGATAGTGAAAACATTGAGCCTAACAAGTTATCAATATGTTGTGGAAAAGATTCTAACTCTAGAATAAGGAATCGACTTGGAACGACAGGTGAAAGGAAAGAACAAACGAGTTGGGGATGAGAAGGATTATTAGAAGGTGTAAAAAAAGAACAAGAGTGGTGGGAAGGCACCACAGAGACAGGGGCAGAATAAGGAAGAGTCTAGAAAACAAGCAAAGAGGCCAAGATTGTGTTATTTGTGCAGGCAAAGGGGTCATATTGTAAGAAATTGCTCAACTGCAATAGTTCAGGAGCCTCAGCAATAGCAATAGCAAAATACTCAAGAGGAGGTGAGAACGGTCGCCCTCAAGCTAGACAATAGCAACAGAAGGCCAATCAAGGATAGAACCAAGGCCATGGTCAAAATAAGGCCAAAATGTTTGCTGTTGAGACCTAGGATGACCAAGTCCATGTAGTGAAAGGCATGTTCTTGTTCTTTAACATTGCTGTGAGACCATTGTTTGACTCGGGTGCCATTAAGTCTTTTATTTCTAAAGAACTAGCTGATAGGTTACAACTTATGACAAAAACACTACCCATAACCTTAAATGTGTCCACACCAATAGGGACCACTTTGTCTTCAAAAAGAATATGTAGTTGTGACCTAAGGTTCGGGGATAAATTCATAACAGTTGATCTATGTACTTTAACCTTTTATGACTATGATGTAATATTGGAGATGAATTGGTTAAACAAGTGCCAAGTGTAGATAGATTGTCCTAAGAGATGAGCAACCATATCCTTACCTTTAGGAGAGACCTATAAAATCAATGGGGATATGCAAAGACTATTGAGAAGCTCAACCGTAGCCATGTTGAACTGCACTAGGCAAAAGAATGAGTTTGAGGAACTCCTTAAAGAAGAACCTGTTGAACTAAAGAGAATTCAAGACTTAGCAATGGTTACTAAGTATGAGGATGTGTTCCCACAAGACTTACCCAGACTACCAGCTTCTTGAGAATTAGAGTTCAAAATTGAACTTCACATTGGAACCAACCCTAAAGCCATATCTCCTTACAAAATGGCATCAATAGAATTGATCGAGTTGAAGTTTCAACTCGATGAGCTCCAGGAAAAAGGATTCATCCGGCCAAGTGAATCACCTTGGGGAGTTTCAGTATTGTTTGTAAGGAAGAAGGATGGTTCTATAGACATTGTGTCGATTATCAGAAGTTGAACCAAGCCACAATAAAGAATAAGTATACTTTGCCAAGGATTGATTACCTATTTGATCAATTGAGATGAACCACTCATTTCTCAAATATTGATCTTAGGTTGCAATATCACTAGTTGAGAATCAGGGAGTCTGATGTACATAAGATTGCCTTCAGAACAAGATATAAACACTTTGAGTACACCGTGATGCCCTTCGGTTTATCAATGCCCCAACAACATTCATGAATTTAATGAATTGGGTGTTTAGGCAGTTTCTTGACTAGTTTGTGGTGGCATTTATAGACGACATCTTGATCTAGTTTAAGTCAGAAGCTGAACACTTGCGGATCATGTTGGACACCCAAAAAAAGCATCAATTATCTACCAAGTTCAGCAAGTGCAAGTTCTTGATAAAGACGGTCAAGTTTCTTGGTCACATAATATTGATAGATGACATCTTTGCAAACTTAGAAAAGGTGAAAATTGTCATGGATTAGAAGCAACCTAAGATAGTTACTGAGATTAGGAGGTTCTTGGGCTTAGCTAGGTACTATAGAAGGTTTATTCAAGATTTCTCTAAACTAGCAAAATCTATCACCAAGCTGACCAAGAAGGGAATTAAGTTTGATTGGGATGAGAAATGTAAACAATCATTCCAAGAATTGAAGAAGAGATTGACTACGACCCATGTCCTAGTCACTCCAACCCACGGTGTTACCTATACCCTCTATACTAATGCTCTATTAAGAGGACTTGGAGCAATGTTGATGCAAGAAAAACGAATAGTTACTTACACCTCTTGACAACTAAAGGTCCATAAGAAGAATTACCCAACTCATGACCTAGAATTAGCAGCCATTGTATTTGCCCTGAAGAGTTGGAAATGCTACCTCTATGTTGAGAAGTTTGATTTGTTTTTAGATCACAAGAGCTTGAAGTAGATCTAAACTCAGAAAGAGTTAAACCTTAGAGATCAGGACTTTATATTACACTACCATCTAGGGAAAGCCAATGTAATGGTTGATGCTCTGAGTAGAAAGTTCAACAAACAACAAGAAGAAAAGGGCCAGATGTACCAGTTGATTGAGAACTTTAGGCTGGATATGACCTTAGATGACAAACAAGCCTATCTCTACGACATGTCTTGCCTACCAAATTTTCTGCAATAGATCAGCGAGGAGTAGAGATAAGACAAGTGGCTCACTAGCCTTATAGAAGGAGTCACATAGGGTAAGCATACTAATTTTAGGATAGATGCTGAGAATACCCTAAAGTTCGCGGAGAGGATCTGTGTATCTCAAAATGGATAAAGTAAGTAGAACATACTGGATGAGGCTCATCAGACCAAATATATAATGCATCTAGGTGGAGATAAGATGTACCAAAACCTCAAAAAGACTTACTGATGGAGAGGAATGAAGAAGGACATGGCCAAGCATGTTTCTAAGTGCTTAACTTGTCTACAAGTAAAAGTAGAACATCGAAAACCCTCTCGAATGTTACAACCACCCCCCATCCTTGAATGGAATTAAGAAAACATTGCTATGGGCTTCATTAGTAGTTTGTTTGGGGAAAAAACAACATTTGGGTGATTGTGGATCGTCTCACCAAAGTGGCTCATTTCCTACAAATCAGATCTACAGACCAAGTCAGTAAGCTGGGAAAAATATATGTGAAGAAAATAGTAAGGCTGGATGGTGTGCCCTAGATGATTGAATCTGATAGAGACTCATGCTTCACCTCACAATTCTAACAAAGTCTATAAAAAGAGTTGGTCACTAAACTCACCATAAACATTGCTTTTTCACCCTCAGACAGATAGACGGTCTGAGAGAGTTATCTAGACCTTAGAAGATATGTTGAGATCCTGTGTTCTAGACTTTAAAGGGAACTAGAGCAAGTGCTTACACTTAGTGGAATTTGCTTATAACAATAGTTACCAAACAAGTATTAAGATGGCTCCATATGCGACTCTTTATGGAAAGAGGTTGCCTATAGCATAGATTCGTTAGAAGAGCTATGCTGACAAGAAAAGGAGACCGCTAGAGCTCTAGTGGGAGACAAGGTGTTTCCAAGACTCAATCCTTAGAAGGACATCAAGAAATTTGGATTAAAAGGGAAGTTATCACCAATATTGGTCAGACCCTTTGAAATACTTAGAAGGATCGAGGAATGTGCTTATGAGTTGGATTTACCTAACCAGATGACCTTGGCTCATAACGTGTTCCATGTATCTATGTTAAGAAAATATAAACTAGGCCCTTCTCACATCATCCATTGAGAGGAAGTAAACATTCAGCATGATGCCACATATGAAGAAGTAGTCGTTAGAATCCTTCACGACAAAGTGCAAAGCCTGAGAACTAAGGATATTTCTTTAGTTAAAGTATTGTGGAAGCATCATGGGGTAAAAGAAGCTATGTGGGAACTAAAGAGCAAAATGAAGGCAAAATATCCAAACCTATTTACTACGAATTTTTTTATTTTGTATAAATTTCGAGGAAAAATTTTTTTTAAGGAGGGCAGGTTGTAATACCATGTAATCTCATACTAAATAAAATAAAACAATTTAATTGCATTTTATTGAATTTGGTTGACAAATGAAAACGAGTTTATTTCAGGGATAAATTTAGCAAGTCCAAACCCATTTACTATATCTTTTGACCTCAAAAGGACCTAAAATGACACAAGATGCCATGAACTAATCAACTAGACAATATATTTAAAAATTAGCTTAATTGGCCAAAATTTGGGTTTCATTCGCTTAATACCCTTCAATAGAGTCTGAATTAGGAAAGTAAATGAACTAAGGGTCACCTAATCAAATGATGGTTTGAAAATATGCATTATTTTGTTATGACCACAAAAACATATAATAACGTCCTTAAATCTTGGTAAATAACGAGATATGAATTTTTATTAAATTCATGTGGACTCATAAATTCATGGCCGCCCCTAAATATTTGCAAACCACATGGGTGGAACACCATGATCATGTACACTATTATCCTACCCAACCTCAATCGGACGTTTCCCTTATTTGGAATCATGTAGAATGATCTCATGTGTCATGCAAGTGAACAAGTATACTACACCTATGAGAAACCATGAAGAATAGTCTCATGCACACCATACTTTGATCATGTGCACCATGCCCTATTATGCAAAATCGGTCTGTGTGTATATCCACACATGTGAGCAACCCTAATTTAGAAGAGTCTAAATGGTTAATCATGAAACCCTAGCCATCACATGCATAAAGAAGAAACCAAATACCAAGAATAAGAAAGTTTTCAAAACCCAAAATGCTCCAATCTTGGCGCCATGTGAAGAAATTACCATCATATCCTTAACAAAACCCTAGTCATCTTCTACGTATGTGTTATGAGCAACAACCCTAGCCATAATATGTGAGGAAACCATAAAAGATGTCATATCGTGGCCCCCTTGTGCACACTTATTCTTCATCCTAAAGCAAAGAGTTGGCACTTCCCTCTTAGCTTGTTCTAGCCTTCTTCTTATTAACCTTTGTGTTCTTGAGTGATCTTGAGGTATTCTGGAGTGTTTGAGTGTTTGATTGAGTATTCTTGAGTGGTCATGAGGTGGTAGAAGTGTTGAAGAAAGGAACCTCTAGTGGATTTCCATCAAAGTTGCAATTAAGGTGTAAATGATTTCGAAAACCTCCTTTTTCTTCTTTAGATTAATATCATGTTCATTGCATGTTTACTTTTGAGCAATGTAACACCCCAACCCCCACATGCTTGGAGTTTTAGACATAACCACCATTCTTTGTCAGTGAACTTAACCATTTGGTGAGTTGGGTCATGATACTTTATAAGTGACACACACTTGACTTTTTATTTTTCATTACTTTATGTTTTAGAATAGGTTCAAGAATACAATCATCATTCAATAAAATTAAGACAATTAAAGATAAAGAAAAATTCAACTTCTTTATTCATAAAAAGAAAGTACATAACTTTATAATGAAAACTATTACATTGTTGATCCAAGAAATTCATAACCTCTAAAATAAAATAAAATTTAAACGGAAGACTTATTCAAAATTGGGTAACATGCCCTTACATTAAAAAGAAACTTCAAGAAAATAGAAACTTGCTAAAACCCAAATTCCATGGTCTTCATAATTTAATTTCCTGAAAAAGAAGAGGAAGGGGTGAGCACAAAGCTCAGTGGATCTTTTTCAAACAACTATTTTTTCAAATTCAAATCAATAACACATTTATATTTCAAACACTTACATACATTATGCGTTTCAAACATCCATTTGTTTAAAGTTGAGATTTTAGACCAAAAGGGTTTTGAAGCCCTTGATGTTCTTATCAAAGTACTTCCTTACAGTAAAATATAACCTTTCTTAGCCAATTTCATTGGACTTTTGAAACTTAAGGGACTTTACCCACCAACTAAGTACTTTAATCTTAGAACCATATGAACTAATCATATGAAAAGAACATCCATAGAAACCTACATGTTTGCTATGATGGTACGTGGTTATTATCACCATCATCTTTGTTAAATCATATATTCTTGAATCATAAGATAAATTTCTGAACATGAAACTGAAATAAATAAATTAAGCATATGATCAAACCAAAAATTTAATCATGAAATAATCAAAATCATGCATCATACTTTGAAATAAAGCCTAAGCATGATACTAAACATGGCATGATTATTTTGCATGCATAAATTCGAACAAGAATCAAATCTAAAATTGAAAATATATTTTTGAATGCTTGAATTGAAATTATTTTGATTTCAAAAGCCAAACAAAACGTGAACATGCTAGAAATTGAATAAGAAAAAGGGGTGTTAGAGAAATCGCTTCCACTTTATGATGCTTTTTCCCCAAAGTTTGAGCAAGAGTTCCCAATGTACAAGCACCAAGAAAATCACCCAAGATGAATCCCCAAACCAAGAACTTCTCACACTCAAAAAGGAAAAGAATGGTGAGAAGGGATGCCAAGAAGAGGGCTTAGAGTACAAGAGGAAATCTAAACTCTTGGTTTGTATGGAGTTTAAAGTGGCATAAAATGGTAAGTTTATAGTGTTCTCTTTGTAGGAAACTTGCCAATTCTTCAAAATTTCATGCCCCCCAAGTATAGGAAAGTAGCAAGTGCATTGGAATAATTTTTTGGAGTTTAGAAACATTTTTTTGAATATTTTTGGATTTTTTTTGGATTTTTATTCGAATTCTTAAGTTATTAATCTCGGTTTAATCGAAGCATTAAAACTGGACCATTGATGATCCTTGATTGCAACATCAGATCGCGATAAAGATTTACGAATTTGTTATGGATTGTCAGATTTCCTCGATCGCAACACCGATTAAGGCACCTCAGATCTCATCCATCAGATGGGCTTCGATTGCAGCACGGCCGTTCGCGATCAATGAGATCAGCGTGGTCCGTTGATCAACCTCGAGTGTAGTACTGAATCGCGATCGCGATTAATGAATTCATTGTGGATCATTGATCAACCTCGAGTGCAGCACTGGATCGCGATTAAAAATGACTTTGATTTTTACTGTTGGATGGACCTCGAGTGCAGCATCAGATCTTGAACGCCGATCTAAGCCGCATGATTAACCTCGAGTGCGGTGTCATTCACGATCAATGAAGTGAATTCGAATAGTTAGATTAGGCTAATCGATTTTGGGTCGTTGGATTTCATTGATTCGGTGTTCCTGAGCGCTGTTTTGGGCTTCGATTTCATTCGTTGGATCAAACAGATTGAGTTTGGACCGTTGGATGCAGTTTCTAATTATCAAATTTGCTTTTTAAAGTTGTTATTATCCAAAAATTGCCAATTACACACTTTCTAATTGATGTAAACATAGATTTTTACACATATCTTTCTATTTTATTTTTTTCTAATATTTCCTCCTTTCTAGTGTATCCTTCAGCAGGATTGCCAAGCTTGACTTTATCGACTTTCTATGTGATACCACTGTTTTAAGTTCTGGACCTTTCTAGTGTAGGCATCAACCTTCAAGGACGTCTTTCCAAAATAGAAATCAACCCGTCAGGGATGTCTATCCCGTAGAGACATCAAACTCTTAGGGACGCCTACCAGTACTCGAATCACACCTGCGACAGTGAACTCAAGCACGTGGAACCACCCTAGTCTTTTCCTAGACTTCTAGCCACCTAATATAAATTTCTATCTAATTTTATACAATTATTTGTCGTGATGCCATCCATTTCAAGTACTTTCATCTTGGACCTTTCAGAATAATAATGAAACCTTCTAGGACCTTTAATCAACATAAAGGTTAACCTTCTGGTACATACTTCCACAGAAGAAGATCCAACCAGATCAGCCCATCAGGGACCTTTATTCTGAAAAAAGTTAACTATCAGGAGTCACTATCTCTATTCAGATCATATCAATAACAGTACTCAAATGGGCTGGCGTTACTTACTTTCCTTTACACTTCTACCCATGCTACCCCTTTCTCAAAATCATACTCAAGAAATTCATTTTTCAGTGAAATCAAATCTGATAAATTTTATTTTCAATGAAAATCAAATTCAGTAAAATCTCCATTCCAGTGAAAATCATATCCGATGAACTCAAATCTAGCCCAGTGTATCATAATACTGAGCTTTGATACCATATTTGTAACACCCCAATTTTCGACTGGACCTCTATTCACGTGTTATGTCACGTGTGGATCATCATCCGATGAAAATTGAGATGCTACTAAAATTTTTTTATGTCGAAAATATCTTTTCTTTAAAATTCATTTCATAAATTCTAGTTCTTCAAATCAATGTTTATAAAGACATCATGTGCAAGATAGAAATCATAATAATTCTTTCAATTAAGTTATAAGTAAAGCAGCGAAAATACTTTTAAAACTATTTAGTTAACCCAAAATCGTTAAACAAGCAGGATTATTTAAAGACAAAACGACAGATTTAAAAACCAACGTAAATACATTAAACAATCTAGTAAAAATACATAACATATAACTTCCAAGTCACCTATCCCGGACGACCTCCCCATGAGGTGTCCAATTTAGAGTGTAGGTCTTCAGAAGTAAATCAGTAAACTCTACGTCCAAGTGTACCTGAAAAATATAATAGGTGAGCTCGAAAGCCTAGTGGATCATTCCTACACATCATAGGCATTATACAGACCCAATCCAAAACATTACAAGCACTTTCAAACATTAGGCGTTTCAAACATTCAGTTAGTTTTTGGTCGAAGTCAAAACCGGAAGAGGATTGAGATTCCTCTCGGTATTCCCTTGTAATACCCCAGAATTTTGTCAAAAAAAAATTAAAATAAGTTGAATAAATTAATTTCAGAGATTTTAAGAAATTTTGGGTGCAAATGGTGGGTTGGCACATGAAAAATAATTTATATTGGAGATATAAGAAAAATTAGGATAATTAAATGAAAATTACAATTTTAGTAGAATTAATTATGAAATTTAAGAAATTGCTTAAGAAATAAATAGAAATAAAATATTTACACATATTGGCTAATATGCGAATGAATAAGGTGTGTGTTAACACAAAAAATGTGAATACTACACATTATGAGAATATGTACATAGAAAGATTCATATAATTAAATAAATTTATAAATCAAACATTATGTAAATAGGGTGTATAATTACATAATTTATTATCTAAAAATAAAATATAAAATAAAT
>JAJIYU010020578.1:0-10346 GCA_030144865.1 Tinospora cordifolia | reverse complement strand
CCATGATGAGGCACGAGTCGCAGCCCTCAACTCTAGACTGCGAACCAATAAAACATCTTCAACATCATCAAGCTCTCAAGTGAGCATACCATTGAAACCGGGCAAAATCATTGGAATTGGTAATTACTACGTAACGGTGGGACTAGGCAGTCCAGTCAATTACTACGCCATGCTAGTGGACACTGGAAGCTCCTTCAGTTGGGTACAGTGCAAACCTTGCAGAATTTACTGCCATCCACAGGTAGGTTCTATTTTCGATCCTTTGGCATCAAACACATACAAACAGGTATCATGCAACGCAGTGGAGTGTTCAGCGATAGAGCAAGCCACTCTGAACCCACCCGCCTGCTCCAGATCCAAAGTTTGTTTATATGATGCCAGTTACGGTGATGGCTCTTTTTCTATTGGCTACGTAAGTAGAGACACGCTAACGGTAGTAGCAGCGGCTGGAGGGCAAGAGCGATTAGATGGTTTCGTGTACGGGTGTGGACAGGACAACCAAGGGCTGTTTGGGAGGTCTTCCGGGCTGCTTGGGTTTGCTCGTAACAAGCTCTCCATGTTGAGTCAGTTGTCGTCCAAATATGGAAACGCATTCTCTTATTGTCTCCCTACTGGTACAGTGGGTAGTGGCACTCTGTCCATTGGCTCCACTTCCTTCTTGAACCCTTCTCTGCTCTACAAGTTCACTCCAATGGTCAGTGACCCTCGCGACACCACCTTGTATGTTGTACGCTTGACGGGCATCAGCGTGGGTGGGAAGCCATTGAGTGTGTCGGCATCGGAGTACAGCGGTAGATCCACAATCATAGACTCTGGCACGGTCATCACCCGCTTGTCTACGCCAGTGTATGAAGCTCTCAAGGGGGCCTTCATGGAGGCTTTTCCTTATAGCAAGATTCACAAGGCTCCACCTTATGGTTCCTTGTTGGACACCTGTTTCTACCAAGATGGAAGTGGTAGCAGTAGTGTTACTAGTGGTGCGGTAAAGGTACCAGAAGTTACTTTGACATTCCAAGGAGGTGCGGATATGAAGCTGGGCCCTCGAAATGTGGTGGTGGAAGTGGAAAAGAGGATTGCGTGTTTGGCCTTTGCGGCTACCGATTATGGAGTTGCAATTATTGGGAACACTCAACAACAGACGTTCAGTATCGCTTATGACGTTGCTAATAATAGGATAGGCTTTGCAGTTGCCGCTTGCTCTTAACATCATCATTGTCTCCATGTCCCTTCCTGTCTAAATACCTAATGTTTTTCGATCAGTCACCCATATTGTATTGTAATTACCGTTAATATTTTACCCTCTCAAATTATTCACTTTCCTTAATGTTCCCCCTTGTCATTCTTTTTTATTTCATTTTTTATTTACACGGTTTTTCAGGGGCAAGCAGGCCACATTTTAAACCGGGAGAAGTTAGATTTCAGATTAATTAGACAGTAGAAAAGAAAACACTATTGCTCAGCTATCTCATATTAGAGAACGCAATGACTGGCTTAGAAACACCAACATCAATTCAAGCCAAAAGGACGGACGCCGAAGGAGTGTGCTACCACGGCAATTAGAGCTAGTCATGTCTTCAATTTCAAAGCTGCCTGATGCTGATGCCCTGCCAATCAAAGTAACGCACCAGCCACCAATCTTCCTAACTATTCAAGCATTATGATATAAATTCCACACAATATTCAATATTGATTCTTACGTCAAAAAGTGGGACCACTGTGGTGGGTCAAGATGACGATGACCGCCCCTTAATTTGATGGTTACCCATTTCAATTAATTATTAAAGAAAAAAAAAGCTGAAGTAACATTTAAGGTACACATCTAAAGTTTGCATTACCATTACATATTATTAAAGTAACTTGAATCATGTATCAATACATAATTTTAAGTAATCAAATAGTGCATGTGAATGCTGACTGGTGAAATACATATTAGATGTCAACGAAATCTAATGGTGTTGTGAATGTCCACTTATTAAATACGTATTAAATTTAAATTTAACACAGTGAAAATATCAATTAAAAAATTTTAAAAATCCCAAAACAGTTGTCGACAGAAAAGTGGCAAAAAAAAAAATCCCTCCCTCCAAAATCAACTTTTACTAGAATTTTACACAACATACCTGAGATATCATCTCACAGGGACAAAATCGAGGGCAAGTTTTTCACTGGTCACTTGGGGTTGAATAACAAGTGATTTGGGTTCTCTTGCTTGCAACTCATGGCCACCCGAGGTTGAGTTGCACCTACTGTCTAGCACTTTCTAAGTCAGGGTTGATAACCTGACAACACCCGATTAACAAAGGCTCATGTTCAGCAATTCGGGTTCTTGACCTGGATTTCAAGGTTCATTGCCCGGCAATTTCGGTCTTTACCGTGATGTTCTAAGGTCTGTACTTAGTCTTAGCAATCTAACACCATTTTCCTTTTTCAATGGGCCCTTTCAACCTTAACCACTCGAAGATGATCGGTAGAATATGAACTTCACTCGTTTGTTACTCGTGGGACTGGCGATCACCTCACTACACTCCATTACACATTAATGAACAAGCAAACAACACATAACAACTCAAACGCACACAAGATTAGGTATAAGGAACTTGTATTCACTATGTAACTGTTATAATGTTTACATTCGGTTTGCCCCTTGGCACTTGTGACTGAGGATCATTACATTTATTTATTGCCTACCAAATTGACTATGTACACGAGGAAGTTACCATAACCACCATCCAAGTAATCCATGCACTGATTTGTTGTCACGTTCCCCTTGTGGTTTTCTAACCAACATATGCCTTTGTTGACTCAGTCCAACACGTCTCTCATGTACTCCACGTTTCCAACAGCTAGCATGGCCCACGCATCCCACGTGCTTCACAGTTCCAACTGCTAGCATGTCCCACACACGTGTCCCATGTTGCCTTGATTGAGTCATGTGTTCCAACCGCTTGGAACTGCCTTGGCATGTTTCCATTATGTGCCTTTACTATTAGTTCAGGTCTCTAGTCCAACAACGCCCACAACTGATCCCATGTTTAGCTACTAGCTCATGGTTACCAGTTCATAAGCATAGGCTAACCATCTCAACCATCTGCCTGCCACCTCGTCATGTGCCTATAGAGGACTTGGTCATGCACCCGAAATCTTAGGATGACTGTTCCACGGTCGTATGCTCATAGCGCACTGATCATGCGCCCGAAATCTTAAGATGATTGTTTTGGTATAGCCCACATGAGTCATGCTCCCAAAATCTTAGGATAACCATCTCGACCATGTGTTCCTAATTGTGAGTAACCATCTCACGTGGTAATTACTCCCAGGAACTATTCCAAACATGCATAACCATGAGCACCCACCCAAATTATGCGCTAGCAACTCCCAACATGTCCAAGACCTTGACTCAATCCTGTTCTCAATTAACAGTTACCCACTCCTTGTAACCGTCCTAATCTTATAAATTTCAACCACTCCTTGTAAACGTCCCACTGGTGTGCACTTCGGCCACTCCTTGTAAACGTCCCATTGGCGTACACTTCGGCCACCTTGCCTTGTAACCAACCAACTCGCGTGCACTTTGGCCATTGGTTGTAACTGACTTGGATGCCTAACACACCCAATAACCATCTACCGTAACTGTACTGGCAATTAACCTATACGCCCCTACATTCAAGTGATCCTTGTGACCCGTAGCTTGGGGTTGTTGGCTAAACAATATTTTAAAATTTTTTCTCATTACTTTTTATTACCCAAACATTCAAAAAAATAATATTTTCTTAAGAAGTTAATTTAAAAAAAATTTTAATTTTCATGTCAACCAAACATAATCTGAATTATTTATCCTTTAAGAATGCACCCCTATTCATTTTTATTATATATATTTATACATGTATTTCTTAGGCGTTGCCAATATACACATGTGAGTTTTTTTTCTCTTTCTTCCTTATTATTCCCTTTTCTTTGTTGAATGCACGTAAATTTATAAAATTAAGACCCTAAGAGTTTTTAAATATTCCGAAACGTATAGGTAAAGTCCGATTTTCAAAATGATGTCATTTTATTGCATTTTTGCCTAATCCAGTTATATAATATATAATCGTTATTGTATGGGTTTCTCTAACAAGATCTTTTAACACCATTTAACTATAGAAACATTATCTAATATCTTAGACGTGATCCAACTTAACTTTGAAATTACAATAATACCTTCACTCGCAAAGTTACGAAAGTATTATGAAAACATGAATACTTAAAAATGAAGAGCCAGCGCAAGAAATTCAAATGGCAACAATCATGGAATAGATAAGCACCTTTTGTGGGGAAGAAGACCAAGAGGGTTATATGAAAGCACCATCACATAATATGAGACCGCCTGAATCTCTTCTTAGTCGCTGCCTCCAGCACTCGAAGATAACATCTTCATTATTTTGGACATAGAGATAGTCGTCAATATCCGACGTATTCGATCTGTAAGCAACACATTGACTTGAACATTTGATGCCAGTATCTTCTCTAGAAAGCACAGAAAGAATCTCCTCACTCCGATTCCAACTCCCATGACTGCTTTTGCTTTTACTGTGTGAACCACTGGCTCCCTAAATAAATAAATAAATAAATACTCAAAAAACATGCGCATATGTGTCACTAAGTTTACGCATATGCAATAACGTGTGCATAACATGAACTGAAAACATATTTCGATGGTTTGACAAGAAGTATGCAAGCAATGAGTTCATGAATTCAAATCTCAGAAACCCAAGCACAGTCCATATAATTTTAGGTTCAAGGTAGTAATATAAACGTTAAATGTTATAAAGACGAGGAATACCTGAAGTGTATTATGCAAAACATTCTGTGATGTTGCTGGAACCTCTGCAGTGTCCTTGCACCATGAAGGAGATTCATAATTAGATGTATCCCACTGCAACCAAGGTAATATAACCCCATCCATCTCAACAGATGGAGAAGTTGATGCTTCTGGAATGCAAAAGTGTTCTGTTTCCACAGATTGCATTGCATGGTCCCTCACTTTTATTCTTCCACCAAACTTTGAGCTTGCATCACTCTTTTCCCCATCAACTGATGAAATATCAGTATCTTCAACATTTGAAAGGAAGTCCTCAAAGTATTTTTCAGCCTCTTCAGTTAAGTGCCGGGATATCCTATTTTTATCACTGGTCCTCTGAATAAAAAAAATGACGGTGCACATAAATTAGGGAAAGTTTTGCAGACAAAAGCCATCAGTCTAGATGAGCAAATCTTCCTCTTAATGAAAAATATGGAGATTAACACAGGCAGCTTGCATACAAACAGAAATATGAATTATTAGAGGTATCTACCGTTCTGGCAAGTGATGGTGTTTCAGCAACATAAGCATTCCTCCCATCGGGAAGCAATTCTTGAACAATTTTTGACAACTCCTGACCACGCTGCTCCTCATAAACTATCTCTGCCAACAGATCCTGTTTGCGCTTTTCTGACTGGCACATTCAGAAAATTTCACATCTGTAATTACCAAGGAGTGAAGGATATAGTCTACCTAAGAGGAGAGCAGAAAAAGTATAGTGTTCCATTTGTTCTTGGCTACTGACTTTTAAACATATAGAAAACAGGATATTGTTGCAACATTTACATAGTGATCATTCAAAAAATAAATAAAATGATATAATATTAAGCATATAGCATAGAAGCACATATGCATATTCACAACATTGGGCAAAGTGCAATTTTTCAAGTCAAATCTAAAGCATCATCGAGGTCAGGATGAAGGAAATCATATGATTGCACAAATTAACTGATAAGCATACCACTGGAAAGCTTGGATCAATTTGATTCAACTGCTCAAATGAGTTTTGAACTTATGACCTTTTTTGGACTGAAATCCTTCATTTTAAGATCCAACTAGTCTAGGAAAGTGTTGTCAAGGCGTTGCTTGAGCAAGACAACCCTTTAGAGCGTCTTAGCAACGACCAAGGCGCTATAGGGGGTAATTGTATTTTTTTTTTCTGTCGAGGACTTGAAAAAAATTATTTTGAACCCTAAATTAACAAAAATTGAATAATATATTAAATTAAATAATATCTTACTTATTTTAATGTATTATCTATTTTATACACACACACACACACATATATATATGGAATAAAATGCTAACGAATAAATAAATATTCTTTAGAAACCTCTAAATAATTATTTTATAGTCCCCCTTAAACCGATCTAGACCTCATCAAGGCCTTGCCTCCCCTTGTAGAGGCTTACCACCTAGGTCTGCCTTTCTAGCTTGACTGTCCATGATAAGGTTGTGCATAGGTTGGGCATGGGTCACGCTTGACCTCCAACTCCACCTAACCTGTGATTTTCTAGTGGCATTGCAACAAACCTAATAGCTTCCAAAACCTTATATTCAATTGACCCATTTTTCTATACGCTGAAGTTGTCGACTGCGCAAATTCACCCAACAAAAAACAAATAAATTAAAATATTGAAGAAAAGAAGAAGAGCAAACAAAAATAACAAAGTTACTATTATTGGGGCCTTTCACAAAAAGAGGCCCAAAATTTCAAACTTTAAGCCCACAAGAAAGTTATATGGGAGCTTTGAAGAAAAACTAGGACGAAATTAACAAAAAGAAATAACAATTAGATAAATACTATTCTTGGGGCATTACAAAAATAAGAATGAAAAACCTACCTGAACCCAATTGGGTAAGTTTAGGTTGGGCGACCTAGTTAGGTGATCAAATATTATGATTAGCCCTAGCCCACAGGCCTCCCTAAACCCACAAGGCCAAAACCCAAGAAATTCAGAGCATAAGTCGAAACTGCCCACCACAAGAAGTTTGGAAAAACACTCATCAACATGACATATTTGTTTAATTCTCATATATGAGGCACTCATCAAAGGAAAATATTACAGAGAAGTGTTTAATAACCAATACTTGCTCCAACTTTGTTGAGTAATTCTTTCTGATCAAGGCAACAGCTTGAAGAACATCAAGGTCCTCTGACTGAATGGAGTCACTATTTGCTAAGCCAGGTGAGTTTGTATTAATCATTGCCTGCATGCACAGTATATAAACTTTTAAACAATGAAACATAATTAATCATATTACATGTATGTGAACACATCCAAGATTGAAAAAAGACATACATACTTGCTCAATCTCTGACCTCATGTCTTCAACAGCATATCTAAGTTCCTTTTGCATTGCTTTATACAACCCAGTCTCCATTGTTTCACCACTAGGAAGTCCAGCCTAAAGGTGTACAAAGAAAACAGGAATGGAATGACGAACAAACTTTTCCCAAAGATGAATACTTTTATCTTATTAGAAGAGTAGAAGTAATGAAATGCATTAGAAATGGTTGCCTCTTCTAGTACAAATCAAGAACAGATGAGAGCTGCTTAATCCAAATTTCAGAACTTTACTACTGCAAGATTCATACTTTTTTCCGTGCATAAAATGCTTGTGTGATCCTTCCTATTCCGTCCTTATCAGAATGATTATCTCGTGCATCATCATCAGTTAATGCTGAAGAATGGCTCTGAAAGGTTCAGGGGGAGAGGGGAGTAAAAAACATATGTATTAAGGCGAGGAAGTAAGCACAAGGAAAGAAAAACAGAATTCTGGTTCACTACAAAAAACAAGCTCCTAATAACACATGTTTGAAATACAGAATAATAAATACATTAAGCAGAAGAAAATAAGCATAGCACAGAAAATCATAGCAAGAACAAAAGAAACAAATTCTTAATTTCAAACATAACTTCATCAAAGTGGAGGTAAATTAGTTCCCTTAGAAGAAACTGGTGAAACAATTCAGAGTACAAAATGATTGGAGATTCCTACCGAATATCCGTCGTGCAACTTGGATAATTCTTTATGGCTTAGAGACCTACTCAGTGCACGCTGATGGTTTGGAGCTGTTGACTTGTGCACTGAAGTTCTGCAGTTATTCCTACTGATATTAGTACAGTTATCAGAATTATTCAAGGGATCCATGTCACTCTGCCATAAGCACAATACAGATAGAGCAATCAGTCATATCCTTCTATATTTGAAAACAAAAGGGAAAATTCAAATATCAGATCATTAGGTTCACGAGGCTTGGTTGCATATTAGAAAGAAGGCACTTGTAATCCCAGCTACAAGGGTCAATTCTGTGACTCGTGCATATATCCATCATATGTTGATGTCTTATGATCTATATAATGCTTGTGTGAGATGCAGAAAAATGACTAAATCTGGAGATACTAATTCTTGTTGCTAAAGAGTTGCTTGTTCAAATATGTTTGGACTTTCATAATCACCAATTATCATCCCCATTTTTCTTTTTTCTTTTTTTTTCAAAAAAAGCTAAGCGTATAGACAGCAACATTGTTCCTGGTACAAAAGAATATCCACAAACCAAAGTTTTGACAACTACCATACACCTAACAAGTAATGATCCAGAGATATATACTAGTTGTAAAAGCAGCCGTACTTAGGAACTCTCATGGAGGGAAGTAAGTCATCCTGGACCCAGTCAAGAATTAACATGCAAGATGGTACGATGACACCTAAATGGGAATTAAAAGGCAGACATTTAAAATAATGACACTAGATCCCGCAAAAATTAGACCCTAAGAACTCTCAATCATAAAAGCATAATCTGCCCAAGAAAGCTAAAATTAGATTTAGAGAATAAACTTAAACCCTTGAATAACAAAAAAACAAAGACTCAAAGTGTTAAAAACATCACAAGATTGATCAATCGTTGACAAATTTAAACAGTTAAATGAAAAACATAGGAAAAAGGTTCTCCCAAAAATGAAAACTCAAATAAAACTCACTTTAATTTCTAACTTGATATCTCTTTTCAATGAAGAGCAAGCCATTTATACAACTCTTGTAGGTAACTTCTAGGAATATAAATAGTTTTTAAAGTAAATGACACTTAACTCAAAATAGTAACTCTAAGGAAAAGGCGCAGACTCTAACCTAAATGACTCTTATAATTCATGAGCATAGTTCCTACGAAACCATTAAGAAACTGAAAAAAAATAGTAACACAAGGAAATATTCAAAACTCGTGCATAACTTTAAAAGGCTCACAAAACCACCTTGCTTAGCTCAAATTAATGAAGTTTTTTAGCTTAAATAAAGCAGCCCTCGTATAAACTTCAGCCTGTTTATCTATAGTGATTTGGCTCAGTGCTTGAATGATATCAATTATGTCTTGTGATTTGCTCAAGCTCAACACTGTCTCTTGGTCATCTAGAAGGTTCCTTAGCTTATGTTTCTTGAACAAGCCCAAACTAACCGTCTTTTAGCCTCAAACCTTGTAATATAAGCCCACTTCAATGTGCAAAGGATCACTAGATATTGTTGACGCAACTTCTCACCCTTTTTGTGTTCCATCAAATTTAGGAGAAGTATTGGACGAGAAAGTGCTCTAACAGTGTACGACAATCTTGAAGTAAATTAAAAGTTGTATAGAAGTTGGGAGGTCCTATAGATGTCAGGTTACTAGTATTGAATAAGGTCGGACGGAGTAATGCTACTGCTACAAATGGAATTTTATAAAATCACTCAATATGAGAATGCTACAGGAAGAAAGCTTCAACGCGGGGAACTTAAAAAGATATATATTTAGAGGTGAGAAGAAAGCAACCTCAGAGTCGCTAAACGGACATTTAGGCGCAACAGAGAGTGAGCGCCTTCTCCTGGAAGTAGCATTAGTATTATTAGTATGGGACTTTCCTCTGGTAGAAGAAGAGGACGAGGAGGAGGAAGCATTGTTATCAAAGCTAGTGGGTTTTGCATCAGCGGCTCGACTGCGTTGCCTTGACACTGATCTTGCCCGGGACTGAGGAGCAACGGTGGAATTGCGGCGAGAAGTGGAGCGACCTCTCTCATTTTGATCCTTACTGGTTTTTCTTGAAGGAAACAAATCATTTGCAAGATCCTCAAGGTTGACTTCAGGGAAACCGGATCCTCTAACCGTATTTACGAATCTGCCCCTGGCCGCTGGAGTCTCATCAGACTCTGCATCGAGGACACGGCTAGAAAACCGGCTGAGACTCCGAGATCTTCGATGTACCCCTGCGCTCCAGTCGGATTTTGATGTGGAACAGGAAGAAGCAGCATCGTGAGAAGAAAAGGAGGATCTCTTGGAAGTCGATTTGAAAGCAGAAGTGGCCATCAACACCCACACAAGAACTAGGGCACCACCACCACAACACGATTTTGGACGATCACGTTGGCGGAGAAATCAAATTTCATATTTTGAAAAGAAAGACCAACTGTTTCATTTATTTATTTATTTATTCATTGTTGTGACTGCCCCTTTTGCGTATTTAGATAGTTGCTT
>JAJIYU010020577.1:0-10218 GCA_030144865.1 Tinospora cordifolia | reverse complement strand
TATTCCTCTGGAGGCCAATTGCCGCAACACCTATGTTGAGAACGACATTTGCTTTTGGAGTTTACTTAGTGTGTTGGACAACACAAGTATGTGCCGTTTCGTGGGAAAAGTAAATTATTTGAGTACAATTGGCTTTGGCCAAGGAGTTTACTATCTATAATCATCAGATAAAGAACTTATTTCAGATAGATTTGCAAATGATGAATTTGGAACACCAGTATTATACAAAACATCAGTGATAACCGTACTTAATTTTGATGAGCCTTGATGAGCTGTTGGTGTTGGCGTACATGATGGTTGCCTTGATCAGCTGCCTAAGCAAGGCGGCACGGGACTTGCGTGCCGAGTAGGAGTGGGAGCATCCGTCAATCAAGTCTAGCCTGTTATTTTCTGCTGGGTCTTGGCCAGTTGATATATGAGCAAAGTATCAAATCAAATACTAATATTTATTAGGTAAGATCTTCTTTGAATCATATATAGCACAACCGTAAAGGTATCAAATGGTGTTTCAAATGAATTTGTAGATGAAGTATGCGACACTTGACAAAAAGGGATTATGATGAAACTGAATTTCCAGTATCTGTGCATGGTTCGCCACTCAGACTGAGGAAGGAAGACCCGGTTGAAGTAATTGTTCAAGGATTTTGACCATTTATTTAAGAGACGACCCAGGTCGTGCATGGATGTTTCCAAAGTCCAATCATGGATGCTCCAGGTGCCGGCTTGGAGGCGACTTCAAGAGTCAATTGGAGTGAACTTATCAGTCCAATTGAAGTAGCATGTGATTGGCGGCGTATGTGTATGAGCATGTCTTCCTTATTGGAAAAAAAAAAAAAGAAAAATGGACGCACCGTACCAACCTGCATCTCCTCGCATCATTTTAAAATTCTTTTGTTATAAACTTCTTTAGATATTACCCTTTTGTAAATGATATTAATATTCGAAAATTTCTACCAACACCAAGGGCAACTGTTCCTCTTTAGTCTTAGTATCAAATGAAAGCCTTCCTTTTAACCTTACTATTATATTAAAAAGAAATGATTTCATTTTAATCTTACTATACATCATATTTCCATCTTATTATTATTATTATTATTATTATTATTATTATTATTATTATTATTATTAAGACAAAAGCTTTTTAACTTTACTATAATATTATAATATAAAACTTTAAATTATTGAACTACTAGTTAAATTTCAAAAAAAAGAAAGATTAAAAATTTTAAAGTTAAATGAATAGCATATTTTCAGATTTGATTTCTTCTATTTATGTTAATATGTTAATCCAATTATTTTGCTTTAGTTTTATTAAAGTAAATTAGTGAACTTGCACATGCATTAAAAGTTCAATTTCAAGTACTTCAGCTAAAAAATAAAAAATATTTATAGTATAATATCAAGAATAAATAAACTATACCACTAAAGATGATAAAGTATTGTGCAATTGGGTAATATTGCTAGAAAGTGAACAAATTTAAATAAAAAAACTTATAAGTAAATCATAATTAAAAATTATCTTTAGTAATATAAGGAGAGAACTATTTATATAAAAAAAGTGACATTTGGTAAGTGAAGATTGTGTTTGACGAGGTACAAATATGAAAAAAAAAACTAAAAATTAAATAAAACGTAAAACTTAGTGTGAGCAACAGCTCCCACTAAGGAGTGCCACAATATAGCAGTGTGAATAACTTCATGAACTAACTTTTATAGTGACACTTTTTCTATTGTTAAAAAAATCCCCTTATTCGCTGGGGGATGGAATTAAGCTCTCCATGTCAAATGAAAGAATTCGGAGGTACAATATTAATACTAGCCAATGCTTGCAACAATATTTATGGCATTAGATATCATGTTATCTAAGAAATGATACTATTAATGTACAGTTGTATAGGTTTAGGAGCACTAGGATGAAGATCCTACCTTGGATTGTTTTGCTACCTTAATAATCGTGGATCTTAAGATCCTACTACCAAAAGAATTTAAATGTTCTTTGTTTATTAAACATTCAAAAATATTGAAATAATGCATACAAATACAAATTAAGCCAAAAGATTTATTGAAGGTCGGTAACTAACTAAAAGTGTCTTTAGGAGATTCACTCTATTGTGGTATTATAACTCAAATATCTCAAAGGATCAACCCTAGTTCATATGTATCTGTTAGGAAATGCTACACCACACATGATGTGGCACTTAAAGTTGATATATTTGGTGCTAACCATGCGTGCTGAACATGCATATATATCTATCTATTTGTTTAGAAATAATCTGATAATCTTTGATATATTATTTTATACAAGATAAAAATCTTTAATGTTTCCAATTCAATAAAGATTTTATTTTTTGAGAAAGCTTCAATCAAGAAAGTTTTTCCTAAATCTAAAATCTGAATATATGATTGATATAGAATATTATTTCCTTTTTCAAATTTCATTAAAGGGGAAATCATTCTTGTTAGAAATATTTGATTAAATAGAAACTTTTGGTAATTTGATTAAATTTCATTAAAGAATGTTGTTTCTAATGTTCTAGACAAGTTTTGAATTTAAGAAAGGTAAGTTTTCCAGGCAATTTTTCTGGTTAAGAAAGAAACATTTGAAATTTAAATCATTTTTGAAAATAACATTGATACTTCTTTGTCGGGACCCCTTCCCTAGGGTCAAGTACGAACCGACCGGCACAGTGTCCCAACAAACTCGCTCGCAAGCCGAGTTTGCCAAGACACTGTTAAGCCTCAACATACAAGACCACATCACACACTATTAGAGTAATCATAAGGAATGCAGAAGAGATTTAACATATGAACACCAATAAGAACTTCATATTTTCAAAACGGGTCATTAAAACATGTGTAGCAACGAGAGAGACTGTTCATTATATACAAGCTATCCTCACCCCTATACATAGGTCCTAATCCTCAAAAGATGATAACAAAAAGGGAAATGCAAAGAAGTCCTACCAAAAAGAGTAAGGGAACGCGGCTCTATGCGATGACCACTCCCTTGCCCTTATCCGCTGCTGAAGAACCTGAAAAGTTAGAGTAGTGAACCTAATTGTCCACGGCGGCTCAGTGAGTAATGCAGTTTAATTTAAACTTAAAACAAGTATTCCACAATTAAAAACATGTGCCATGAATGCATGAGCAATAACATTATGCAAGTGAATGCAACAGTAAACACCATTTAAATCCATAATGCAGTTGTGCACCTTCATTCAAAAATAGTTAAATAATGAAAAACATTTGCCGAAGCTCGCAAGCTCTCTGAGGCGATTAAAAATCACTCGAGCGGGTTGCGGACAGTTAGACACATTGTGTCAACTTCGATTAAGTCTTATTGCCGTTGCCATCATCATAGGCCCATAGAACCCCCTGGCGGACACTCTGTGCTAGGTGGTCACCTCTCGGGGTCGTATAAGAGACCGACACAACTCATCCCAACCTGTACTCTCAGACCTCGAGACACAGTGTACTTTTCATTTAAACTCCATTTAAAAGAATGCAAATTCATCACAACATGTAATCCATTTTCTTAATGCACAGAATAACAAGCTCTAAGAAATGAGTTAGAAAACACTACTCACAGAGATGATCCGCTACCGACGCTCCTCTAGCGACCGATCGCGTGCCGCTAGCACTGGGTCCTGCGAAATCGACGCAACTTCTTAACATTAACATGGAACTTGGCTCACTCTAATTCTACATCATTGGTTAATCAATTACTTGACCTAGTCAAGAATAGTTCACCTTGCCTTAGTTACTAAGTCCATTTGATTGACCTCAGTCAATCTTGGTCAACCCTAGTCAACTTATCATTTGCTGACCTAGCTGGTCAACAGGGTCACACAGGGTCAATTTTGGTCCTTATGGGGTCAATTGGGCCAAAAGGGTCAATATTCCCAATTCCCATTACTTAGGCACAAACCTTAGCCTATGACCCTATCTGCGCAACCATTTTTCCAATTTTTCTGCGAGTAATCCGTTCATCGGATTTGCGCCAAACCTTGCAAAATTGTTCTAGACTTCCTAAAGTTTTCCAAAATTTTAAATTACAATTTTTGGACCTCATTTACTATGGTTTCTAAGCATGATAACAGAAATTGCACAGATTCCGTATCCCCTGTGATAGGCAGTGACTGTTTTCCTTAGTTGATATAGCTACACATATCAGAATGTCCTGAAATTTTGTAGGACAATTCTAGACATATCTAGGGGTCTTTCCACCAAATTTCAGCTCAATCTATCATGGTTTGTTCAGTCAATGGTATCTTAGAAATTTTGGCCAGATTGTAAGAAATTTCTGGTTTAAAGATTCTACTATCTTCTAGTGTTCTTTTCCCTCATTCAATCACCCTTCTATGTGTTGTTTCTTGTGTCCACATATAGTTTACAGGTCATAACATATTCACTAATCACAACCACTTCAAATCAGTAGCATGAAACACCAAAAACATGTCTATCATTCCATCAATATTCTGCTATATTCTAAAGAACACAAGGAATTTGCTCTAGCACCCTACAATCATAGCATATTTGCATGCATAACAAGACACATCCATAAGAGTTTAAGGTTAAGTCTTTATACCTTTTTGGAACCTTTATTATGGAGTCTACAATACCTCTGGTTCTAGCCTGAAAGGGTGCCTTTAGGTGTCCCGAATGTGGCTCTTATTCTGGTCTCAACTATTTCTGTCGACACTGTTGCAACAGTATGTTGCATAGTGAATACCAGAGGCTCACAAGACGTATTAAGCATTCTAATATGCAATTTCTACCACTTGGACACTTGAATACACTTCATGAAAGGTAAAGTAAAGGGTTTCACCTGAAGGACGAGTCTGGATTGGTTCTGGTATGAGCTTTCCCAAGGTTGCTCCAACTGTTTATGTTACATAGTTGCAACAGTGAGTAAGCAACCAACTTTAAGGGTCCTAAAATCATGCATAAGGCCCTATTTTTCATTCTCTAACTCTTGGAGATTAAAGTACATACAAAAATGAGGGGAATGAACCATTTTACCTTCAAAAAGGAACTGGAAATGGCCAAGGTCCAAGGCTTTAAAAGTGGTTCCAACACATACTTTCTGGTTTTTCTGGGTTTAAGCAGTGTGGACAGCCCTCTTCTTGATGTTTTCTGATTCAGACAACTCCAAGACTGGGCAAACTACTTGTAGGACCTTGTAGGTGGTGGTAAATGCTTCAAATCAAGCTATAGTTTGCAGGATTTGGTGGAGAATTGAAGAAGTTCTGAGCTTGGAAAGTTGGTTATAGAATCTGGAAATTCAGTGTTTGAGCTCAAGAGTGCTCTTTTTGTTGCATGGGGGTGCTTGTTTGGCAAAGGTATGGATGACATATGGCTTCCAGGTGGCATTTAACATTACATGCTAGATGCCCAGTTGGCAGCTTTTATTGGCCAAATTGGAGGCCATGAAGTGATGGCAAAACTATGGGTTATAAACCATGAACTCTTATGGTTTTGTTGGAAAAATCTGTTGAAAATCCCCAAATTCGGTAAAAAATCGGCCAAAAAAAACCCCCAAAACGCACCAAAAGACAAGGAGAAAAGGGGGCTGGACCCCCTCTTAGGCGCGTGGGCCGGCCAGCCCAGTTGACCCAGGCTTAGTGCCTGGGTGAGCCCTGGTCCCCTTATAATAATTTTTTTTTTAATTTCTGTTTTCCTTTTTATTTCTTACTTATACATATATATATATAGATATGTATTATATATCAAAATTTTGCATTTTTCGTCTCCTAAAATCATAAATTGTCTAATTCATCATTTTCCATCAAAATACTAATATTATACCCCATTTCATCATTAAATTAATTATTTTCTTCAAAAATTGTATAATTCTCCCAAAAATCATATTTTTCTTCCAAAAATTTCATTTATCATTCTAAAAATTCGATAATTGCTCCAAAAATTCATAAATTAATCCTATAAATTATTTTCCTCAAGAAAACACATTTTTCTAATATTTTCATGTTTTTTCTCCTTAAAATTGTATTTTCTCGAATTATTTCTATTTTCCTTAATAATTAATCCGAAATTGAGAAAAATTAGAAAAAATTTTGTATTTTCTCATTAAAATTTCAGAAAATACATGGAGTACATAAATGTCGGATCCGTCAATCCGATGTCAAAAATGTGGATCGTCACATTCTTGCTCACTCAGAATTTACAAGAAAAATGAAAATAATTCTGTGCAACATCTCTCTTCGAAATTTCAGAATCATAAACAAATTGACAGGATTATTTTCCAGTGCGATGGGGTTTCCATATTTTGTTCATGCAGTTGGTTAACCCAAAAGCGAAGTAAAGTCTCTAGAAGAATCCAACCCTTTTTAGAAATGTAGAAGATTTGCCAAACCTGTCATGGCTCATACTGTGAGCACAACCATGTCTAATAGTTAACCCACGAAAACCTCTTTGTATAGAAAGTCTTCTGCGTGTATGTTTATGAATACAGAGGTGCTTAGAGGTTTAGATTATCTCTCAAGGATGTGAAGATCTATCAATCTGTTGTTTAGAGTCCCTTGTATTCATGCTTGAAAGTTGATTATTTTTATTAAGTTTTTGTGAGTGTGTAACACCTGAAATTTTACGAGCGCGTATACATCGTGAGTAAGCATGAAATAAAATATTATTTCGTAGAAAAATGAGAATTTAAAATAAAACAACAAAAAAATATAATGAAATGAATAATAGTTTTTACAAATAAATAAATAAATAAATGAAAACATAGACTTTAGAATTAATAATGCTTTAGGAAAAATAGTGAAATAATAAATAAATGAATATATGAATTTTAGAATTTACAATGTTTTAGAAAACAAAAATAATAGTCATAATAATAATGAACGAGTTGAAATCTTATTTTATTTAAATCTGTACATAGAACTATGGTTTGGAAAAAATAAATAAAATATTAGTTGATAAAAATACTGATAGATCAAAAATTAACGATTGATTTGGAGAAAAATAAAATTTGAAAAGGGATCGATCGAAGTATCAGTTAATGGAAAAAAAATCAAAGAGTGTTTTGGAAAATAAAAAATTATATTGATTAATTTAAGTTGTTATCTTAGTGATTTTAATATTGAAATTGATATTAGAATGTAAGTTAAAATTGATTGAAAAAAATTCTATAATGCACAATACTCGTGCATACGTGTTGCCTTGCGAAAACTAAAGAGAAATTTGTTTTTGAGCTCGCGATCAAGATTGAAAAAAAAATGAATTAATGAATTAAAAATTTAATAATAGTAGATTCAGATCCCTTGTTTGACTACTTTCCCCCACCCCAGTTATAGCGACAAAGCAATTGATTTGTAACCAAAAAGTTGAGCGTGATGTGAAGTTGGTTCGGTTCGCCAAATAACAGTACCAAAACAAACTGAAAGCTCGGTGCTGGGCCTGACCTGTCTTCTTTATACAGGAATGTTCGCTCGCAAAAAAAGCAAGACCCTACTTCTTTCCCCATCGTTGAAATAGAAGGAGCACCTTAGGAACAAGTTGCAGTGGAGAGGCTACCTCTCCCTGGGGCAAGAGTTACCTGGGCAGAACGAAGGCAGAAAGAAAAAAGAGTTTAATGTTCATCCGACTTTTTGAATGACTACCGGAACTATATGAGCGTAAGAGAACTGAGAGGGGAAATTCGACTGGCCAGCATTTGGAAAGATTGAACCATGTCAGCGAACACCTACTCATATTCAAAATGCGCTACTTCAATTCAAGCGCAAGCTTTATCCTTATATTTTTTTTAGATGAAAGACTTGGTGGGCATTGAAGAGTAGTAAGGAATGCAAAAGGGTGAAATTCAGTCATCCTCTCCGGTGTCTTTTCTTGAGAAGAATGCTCTGGTATAGATGCCACCACGTCATCTATGATCCGCAAGAATGAAGGAGTTCAACAGAAGATTGGAAAACAAAAGATAAAGCTAGGGCATCTGGTCGTGAAAACCTCGATGACATAATCATTTATAGTTACTCACTGGAGGTCAACAAAAGCCTAAGTACAATGTTTCGGGTCCGTCTGAGTCACGAAAGAATCATACGAATCAAGGTGGGTGTAGATGCTCTGTTCTCTTGTCTATTTCTAGTATCTTTTTTTTTTCGGGTTCTAACTTGTCGATTGCTAATAGGAAGTAGGGATGTCTTCCTCTTTCTTCAAGTCATTTTACAATCTTCTTATTCAACTTGCAGTCAATTAGGCTATATGATCTTTGCTTACGGCATCTCTAAATATTCGGTTGGCGTCTTTCACTTAATGAATAATGCATTTTTCGAAGCATTACTATTCTTAAGTGCAGGTTGAGAAAAAAAAAAATCTGGAAAATCAAAAGGAAGAAGAGAAATCTGGAAATTTCGGGAATCGGGGGGTTTTGATTTTTGTTGGCTGTGATGATCAAACGAAAAAGATGAAGCAAAGAAGGAGAGACGATCAAAGAAGAAGAAGCTAAAGTTCTTGGGTAATTTGGGGCAAACTGAGTGTGGTATTGGACGAGCGAAGGAGAAGAACAAAGAAATTGGGGCTTTTGATTTAGGTGTTGGGCGTGAATAAAAAACAGCAAGGAGAAGAATGATGAACAAGATTGATTTGGGGATTTTGGGCGAGTGTAACAGAAGAAGAGCATCAAGGGTGCTCTGTTTTGGGCAAACCGTAAGAACATGAGTTGGGGGTTTTAGTAATTGATGATGTCTGTGTGTTGTGGCTGCTACGTTCAAGCGAAGAGGAAAACAGAAGAGCAATCTAGTGTGATTTGGCATCCTAGGGCATCGTTCAAACGAGGAGAAGAAGAAACGAAAAAGAAGAAGAAAACCAGCAACGTGTTGGTCGTGATGGTCGTTATTTTAGCTGTCGAACATTGGCTGTGAAGGTGATGAAAGACGAACAAGAAGAACCGTGACCTTATGTTTTTAGATTTAGGGCAAAGGTTGGTTGGGGTTTTGATGTTGGACTGATGATGATCAAACAAAAAACAAATCAAAAATTTCTGTTGTTGGAGAAACGAAAACTGGGGAAAAGAAGATCAAAACGTGGTTTGTACAAGTGGGTGTGTGTATTTCACGGACGAAGAACGAAGAACAAAGAAAGGGGAAAGATGCAGATTTGTGGATTTGGGTTTTCTAGTGCTCGATTGTAAAGGAGAAAAGATATGTGGCAAAATGATTGTGATTTTTGCATACGGTGGGGTGTGATTTACGAATGAAAAAAAGAAAAGAAAAGAGGAACCACGATTTGTTGAGTTGCTACTGCTGGCCAGTGTTTGTGAATTGGGGGTTATTGATGTTGCTGGACAGAAAATTAAACATTGAATTGAGGTGCTGAAGCTGTGAGGAAAGAAATTGAACATTGCTAGATTTGTGGGCAACAACGTTCATCCCGCCGCTATCGTGTTCCTGCGAAGAAGGAAATGACAATAGTTACGATTTGCGATAAAAGCGATGTGCAACGAAAGGGGCTACGTCGTAGGACGTTGATCGTGCGAAGAAGACAAAGAAAGGTATAAAAACTTATTTTATTTTATTTTATTTATTTAAATTTTGTGATCTTGAACCAAAATTAGTTTAGAATAAATTATTAAAACCTTCTAATTTATTTTAGAAATTTTAACAAGGGAAGTTTAATAATAATTAAAAAAAACCTAAATTAAAGAACTCTACTGATAGAGTCCTAATTTATTAGGAGTAATTCTTATACAACAGATGAGAAATAATATTAGAGATGTGATGATCCATATCTTTGGCATAGGATTGGCGGATCCAACATATATGTACTCTATGTATTTTCTGAAATTTTAATGAGAAAATACAAAATTATTCCCAATTTTTTTAAATTTTGAGTTAATTATTTAAGAAAATGAGAATAATATGAAAAAAATACAATTTTAAGGAGAAAATACACGAAATATTAGGAAAATGTATTTTCTTGAGGGAAATAATTTATAGGATTGATTTATGAATTTTGGAACAATTATTGAATTTTTAGAATGATAAATAGAATTTTTGGGAGAAAAATATAATTTTTGGAGAAATTATTCAATTTTTGGAGAAATAATTAAATAAATGATAAAAATGAGGTATAATAGCGGTATTTGGATGGAAAGTGATGAATTAGTAAATTTTATGATTTTAGAAGAAGAAAAATGTAAAATTTTGATATAAAATACATATATAGGTATATGTACAGGTGTATAAGAAATGAAATAAGGGA
>JAJIYU010020576.1:0-10407 GCA_030144865.1 Tinospora cordifolia | reverse complement strand
AGACTTCCGCTGTAATATTTTTTTAAATTATGTACTCAATTTTATTTAATTAATTGAGTTTATGAATTTCAGTTATTTCTTATACTATTGCCTTATTAAATTCTTAATTTTGAGTTATATACGGTTAAATACAATCAAGGCATGAAATGACTGAAAAAGAAAGTCAAGTGTGGGTCGCTTGTAATGTAACACCGGCCCGGCCCGCCGTTTGGTTTAGTCCACTGTCAAGAAAAATGGTGGATGCGTCCAATGCTTAATGATACGGGGGTTGGGGTGTTACACATATGAACTTAATGCAAATTTTAAGGTATGGTTTGGCCCAAGGTGATTTTTCCTTAAAAACTTTCTTTCTTTAAGAGCCACTAAGGTCAATAGGCAAATGAAAATTCAAATCTTGGCCAAGTGTCCTAATTTTTGGTTATGCTGTCCAATTAGTTGCTTCATGTCACCTTACTTCGTTTCAGATTGTTTTGGGTCCTTACGGGTCAATAAATGAGACTTTTGAAAATCTGCCAAATTTAGCCCCGAAATAAGCCCAATTTCATTTTGCACCCAATTTCATTGAATTGATCTTAAATTTCATTTAATTAAGTACAAAGTTTTTAGGGTACTACACTATGTAATCAATATGGTTTCTTAATATCTGCATGAAACTTGATTCAAATCTAACTTTATGGTCCTTGGTCAATCAAAGGATTGACTCGATAAATTGTGGTCTATTTATGGTTAATCTTGGTCAATACAGTAAATTCTAACTAAACCTAACACTCGCTAACCTATTTGATCAACAGGGTCAACGTGATCAACAATGTTAATTGGTGCCATTAAGCTACTACTATTGACCCAAAATACTAAAAGAAACTATACCGTCGACATATGTCCTACTTTTGGTATACAATAACCAACCTTTTCATAAATTTGGCAGTTCAATACAGTAAATAAAAAAATTTTAATTATTTCTTATGTTACACATTTTTTGCAAGTAAATATTTTATAATGTCAAACAACATTATATATATAAAATTATGTAATATTTCCTGTTATTTAACATTATATAACTTTATATACATTTTTTCATATTTATTAATTAATTCTTAAATCGCATAAATGCAAATTTAATATAGCAATTAACCTCTAAAAATAGTAATTTTGGTGTCAATGAGTTTAGAATTTTATTCTAGACATTTCAATACTTGTCGACTCAAATTTCAATGTCAATATGTATACCCCCTTTATATCGACTTTCAATTACCATATAAATTCTCAGGGCCTACATGGATACAAATAAAGTATATATCAATATTCTACTCATTGATCTAAACACAATAATATATATATATATATTGTATAGTTTTACTCAGTGAAAACAAACCCTAGTTTTGGGTCATACACTAAACTATCACCTTTATTAAAAACTACACAAGAAAAATTGTAATTCATAAATTTCATAACAATTCTGAATTAAAAAGAGATAAAAATAATTTACCAAAAATGTTGGATTCTTGGGTATGGGCAGCTTTTTTTTCATCTTTTCTTTTCTTTTTCTTCCTCTTTTTCTCTTTGTTGTCCTTTTCTCTTCTTTTCTTTCTTCTCCTTTTTTTTCTCTCCTTTTCCTCCTCTTATTAATATATTTTATTATTCCTTTTATTTTTCACATAATCATCATTATCTTATCCTCTTGATATATATATATATATATAATAATAATTAATCATTTCATTTTTTTTCTAAATAAACTCCTACTATGAGTATTAATTTTTATTAATTTATTTTTTATTTAATACACACATTAATTTATACAATTCTCGTAAAATTATATATTTTTATTTATAATTTATTAATTCAAACATAAAAATATATGTCGAACACATTGACTCAATGGCCAAAAATAAGAGTCTTTATAGTTTCCCCTCAAAATAAATTTTGTCATCAAAATTTACTTGAATAATAAAAGATCAAGAAGCGACTCTCATAATCTTAGGGAAGTGACTCGTCGTCTATTCCTCTCACTCCCATGTGTCATGCTCGACACCATGAAACTACCAATGTACATGTAGCATCGGCCCTTGTTGTGTAGTTTTTTCACGACTTGATAAATGATAGCTACTGGAGCCTCATTGTATGTACAATCTTTTCGCAACTCAACATGTCTCCAATTTTTCACGTGCAAGGGATCAGGGTAGTACTTCCTCAACATCGACACATGAAAGACATTGTGTAATCCCATTAGCTAAGGCGACAATGCCAATCAGTATGCAATAGGACCTATTCTCTCCAGAATCTAAAATGGTCCAATATATCTCGAAACGTGTTTCCCTGAAATCCCAAACCGGGTCTACCCCTTCTGAGGGAAAATCGAAGGAGTACACAGTCACCAAAATCTAACTCAAGGATCTTCCTCTAGTTATCTACATAACTCTTCTGTTGATCCTGAGTTGCCTTCATGTTCTGGCGGATCTGCTAAATTTTGTCAATTTTCTCTTGTACAAAAGTAGGGCTCAAAATTGTTATGTCACCAACCTCAGCCTAACAAGCTAGTGATTGACAAGGTCAACCATATAATGCCTCAAATGATGCCATGCCGATACTCGCCTGGTAGCTGTTATTATATGCAAACTCACACAATGCCAAATAATCCTCCCAGCTACCACCAAAATCAAGAACACATGCATGGAGCATATCCTCCAAAATTTAGATTACTCTCTTAAACTGATCATTAGTCTGTGGATGGAAGGCTATGTTCAAGTTTACTGTAGCCCCCAACTAACTCTGCAAACTCTGTTAAAAATGGAACGTAAACTGAGCATCTCTATCAAATACAATGGATACTGAAACCCAATATAATCTCACAATCTTGCGGATATACAATTAACTTAGCCTCTTAATCAAATCTCTAGTATGAATTGGGAGAAAATGAGCAGTCTTAGTCAATTTGTTCATAATAACCCAAATAGTATCATGTCTCCGCTGAGTCCGGGGTAACCCCATCACAAAGTCCATGGTAATGTGCTCTCATTTTCACTCAGAAATAGCTAAGGGCTGTAGTAAACCATCGAGTCTCTGGTACTTAGCCTTAACCTTCTACCACATGTCACATCTTTGCACAAGGGCTGCAATATCTTACGTTATCCCCAGTCACCAATAAGTATGTCGAGCATCCTGATACATCTTATTGATGCCTGGATGAATTGTATACCTCGAGCGGTGTAGCTCTACTAACATGCCTTGTCTCAAGCTAGGGTCATCTAGTACCCACAATCCCCCCCTAAACCTTAGTGCACCTTCACTGTCAATTGACCATTCCACACGAGAAGTATTGTCTGCCTACTCCCGGTACCTCACATAATCAATGTCACGAGGTTGCACCTCTATGATCTCAGCAAATAGCACTGGCTAGGCTCTCATATGTGCACTGATTCTGGTCTCAGTTGAAGTTTAGTTATTACTCATCACTATCACATAATCAACCATCCTCTACTCCTAGGACATATGTCTAGCCACACAAGAAATCTTGACCCGTAGTCTGCTCAGCGGATCAGCCATTACATTGACTTTCTTGGGATGGTATTCAATGGTAAGGTCATAATCTCTTAGAGAAAATAATTTTTTGAGGCTCTTATGATTAGAATAAAGTGTAAAATGTTCACCATACAAATAGTTTCATGAAATCTTGAGCGCAAATACTACTGTTGCCAGTTCTAAATCATGGACGGGGTAATTTCTTTCATGTACCTTCAATTGTTGTGAGGCATAAGAAATTACTCGGTCACCCAGCATCAACACACACTCAAGGCCTATTCCACATGCATCGGTATAAATCACTAAATCATGGCCTGGTTTAGGTAGCATAAGTACTGGCGTAGATATCAAATGACGCTTTAGCTCTAAAAATGCCTCCTCACACTTATCTGTCCATATGAAGGGTACGTCCTTCTAGGTAAGTTTCGTCATAGGTGCAGCAATCCTCAAGAAATTCTATACAAATTCATGATAATAGCCTGCCAAATCCAAAAAGCTACGGATCTCCATCACTGTGGTAGGTCTACCAACTAAAAATAGTCTCGACCTTAGCCGAATTAACAACCATTAGCTCCCACCATATAGCCTAAACCTCTATCAATCAAAACTTGCTCTTGCTAAACTTAGCATACAAGCGATGATCTCGAAGAGTCTGTAGTGCGATTCTCAAATGCTTGGTGTCTTCTTCCCTAGTCATCAATAAAGATAATGACAAATGAGTCGAGATAGGGATGAAACACTCTCTACATCAGGTCCATGAACGTCGAAGGGGCATTTGTCATACCAAATGGCATGACTAGGAACTCATAGTGCCCATAATGAGTTCAAAAGGCCGTCTTTGGTATATCTTCTTCCCTGACCCTGAGCTAATGGTACTCAGATCTTAGATCTATCTTTGAAAACAAAGTGGCACCTCTAAGCTAGTCAAACAAGTCATCAATGTGTGGGAGAAGGTATTTGAACTTTATTGTCACCTTGTTCAACTGTCGATAGTGGATACACAAACAGAGGCTCCCATCTTTCTTCCTCACAAACAACACTGAACCACCCCAAGGTGACATACTAGGGGCAATAAAACCCTTACTCAACAATTCTTCTAGTTGAACCTTCAATTCTTGCAAGTCTTTAGGTGCCATTTGATAAGAAGGGATTGAAATGTGTTGTGTCCCTAGAATAACCATAATAATAAATTTTTTCACTTAGGAGGCAAGTCAGGTAAATGCTCACAAAACACATCAGGAAAATCTTTGACAATAGGAATCTCATCAATACTCGCTTGTGAAAGTATCTCATTTATGGTAGTTAGACCGGCTAAAGTAGCAATCTCATACTGAGTCATCATTCTACCTCAGGTTTTTGATCTATCAGAGACACTACCCTAAAAGATAATAACAGGTTGCCCTAGTATTTGAAACACCATCACCTTTGCAAAACAATTGACATATGCATGGTAAGTGGCTAGCCAATCCACTCCGAGTATAACATCAAACTCTAGGAACTCTAATAGTTGAAGGTCGATAATGGTCTTAAAGTCCCCTAACCTCAACATGCAACCCTCACCAATCAAATTAGGGTAAATGTGTTTCCTGGTTGCAGTGCTCAACTTGAGCCAGGTGGGGGCCCTAAGAGGTCTATGTCCTAGTCTATCTACGACATGTCCAGAGATAAATAATAGGGTAGAGCCAACATCAACCAACACAAATAAGGTAGAATCTAAAATAGAAATGGTGCCTTATACCAAAGTAATGGTAGCCTCCAGGTCTGGCTTGGTGATGACCTATGCTCTCTCTTGAATGATGGTGGTGGTAGGTACATTGGAAACTGGAACAAACATAGGGCAATCATATCGTTTGTAGCCTAACTAACCACACTGAAAACATATAATCTAACGCCCCTGCTCAGCCTGATAGGCCTGCCTCTAGCCATAGCCTTTGTGCCTTGAATCTCAATCTCTGCCTCGACCTCTACCTTGGGCCCATAGTGGGTCGGTGGTTGTTCCACTAGATGATACGTCTAGACTGGGATGACAACAATTGGGACTACAGGAGATGGTTGATTCTTCTTCCCTCTAGACTATTCCCCCAAATATTTTATCTTCCTTAAGTATCTACCTACTCTAAGTCCATCACGATAAGCACCTTGACTCAATGCTTGGGGCTGTAATTGCAGTTACATTTGTATGGTAGCACCCCATACTATCTGGACCATTGGGTGCTCATCTCTACTATCTGTCTCAAATTGTAGCGCCCGCCTCTGAATGGTTTCTAGGGTGGCCTCACCAGAAGTCAATGTCGCCTACTTGATATTGGCCCTCAGCCCTCTATAAAAGAATCATGCTCTCTCCCTTGGGTTACCTACTAACTTAGGCACATAAGCCTCTAGTCGGAGAAATCTGTGGCTATACTCCCTCACCAACATGTCCTCTAGTTGCAGGGTCAAAAACTCCAACTTCTTATGCTATCTCGCTATCTTAGGAACATAAGCACTCAAAAATTAGTTTTGAATGGCTGCTTCATCCTCAAGCATATGTCCAGCAAAAGTACCTGATTCTCCTCAGACAACTTCAACATCTTTACGTTCTTCTCAATATTGAGAAGCTAGTTCTCTATCGCATCCAAACTCAAACCCTCATGGAACTCCTTAGGTCTCAAATCCGAAAACCTCTTTAGGTAGCAATCATGAGCAGCCTCATCTCCCAATCTCATTGTGGTTACTTCTGCACGGTCTACCACTTTCTCGTCTGCTTCGATCTCAAGTACAACTGGTGCAGGGGGTGCTACTAGCTCAACTTTCTTTCTCTAAACCTTAATCCTATCCAGTCGCTCTTTCAATAAGGCTATCTGGGTTTGAGCAGCCTAAGTAGATGCCCTAATCATAGCTTCGAGCTTCTGTGTAGGATCCTGCTTAGGCTGAATCGAAGGTGGTGGTGGCACCAACTTCGGGATCCTACGTGGTCTCCCACGCTGAGGAGACATTGTGGTCTACATAAACATTAAGCTTCCATCATTTCTAAGGTTAAGTAGAAAATAACTTTAAATGCTTGTAACAAAAGATAACTACATATTAAGGTAACTATCTCCAAGTGATAATCTAATCCATAAGGTTAAAATTCTAAATCTTAAAACTCACTACCTCCCAATGATAGTCAAATTCCCCTCATTATATAACCACTCTCATTCGGTTCCTTTCCTGTCAATAAGAATTTAGAAAGTTTTCATCCATAATTCTACTATGCTACTCTAAGGCATTTCCTAGGATTTTCCTTAACTTCTGCGATTACTTTGAGGTTCCTTAGGTTAACAACAATTGTTAGTCCTTAATAGAAAAACCTTGTCTCTAATACCAACATTGTCAGGACCCCTTCCCTAGGGTGAAGCGCGAGTTGACTAATATAGTGCCCTAATAAAGTCACTCGCAAGTCGAGCTTGCCAAAACACTGTTAAGCCTTCTTCTTCTTCATATACAATATCATCAAAGTAACCACAAAGGATGCGGAAGTAGCCAAACAAATAATTACAGTAGAAATTGTTTTAAGGTTAATAAAAATTAACTATATACAGTCTCCTAAATGTGGCAGTAGTGGAAATGCCTAAGGAAAAATATTTACAAAGGTTTTGCTTATCCCTATACATCATACTAACTCTCAAAACAATGAACCATATGAAGAAACCTACCAAAATAAAAGAAATGAGCATTATGCAATAACCACTTTCTTGCCTTTGTCCAGACTAGAAGAACCTAAAATGTTAGAGTAGTAAGCCAATTTGTCCATAGTGGCTCACTGAGTAATGTAGTCTACTTTATAATTTAGAACATGAATTGTACAAAACAATGTCATGTATGCGTGCACAATAATAATAATGCAAATGAATGCAACAGTTAAGTAATGCTAAATTTACAATGCAGTCATGCACCTTCCATTTTGAAAATTGTTTTAACGTTGAAAACACATGTCGAAGCTCTCAATAGCCTATGAAGCAATAATAAATCCACTTGAGTGGGTGTACCCGATAGTTAGGTGTATTCTCATCTCATATCACAGGGATCTGCCAACTTATATCTCATGTATACCGGCCTCAGATTGTCAATAGGGAAGCCAATTGATAGGCCTGCACAGAATGTATATCCAAGTGCGACAGCTTCTGGTCCTCAATGCTCTATTACATTCAATACCCTAGCCCGCACCCAGACCTTGAAATTTGGTGCACATTTTCATTTAGAAACCTATTTAAAAATTGTAAATGTAATGCAAGTTGTAATAACATTTCATTTATAAACATAATAACAAGTTCAGTGATAAATTAGACAACATTACTCACAAGGATGCTCAATTTTTGGTACTCCTCTTGTAAGCGGTTGTGTCCCACTAGCGTTTGATCCTACGTAATCAACGTGGTTTTTTAATATCTACATGAAACTTGGCTCAAATCTACGTTTATGGTCCTTGGTCAATCGAAGGATTAACTTGGTCAATTATGTTCTATTTATAGATTTGGTCAATTTTGGTCAATACAGTCAATTGTAACTAAACCTTACACTCATAACCTGTCTGATCATAGGGTTAATTTGATTAACAAGGTCAATTGATGCTATTAAGCTATTACTATTGACCCAAAATACTAAAAGAAACTAGACCGTCGACACGTGTCCTACTTTTGGTACACAATAATCAACCTTTTCATAAGTTTGACAGTTCAATATAGTAAATAGAAAAATTTTAATTATTTCCTATGTTACACATTTTTTTCAAGTAAATATTGTATAATGTTATATAACATCGTATATATAACATTATATAATATATAACATTAATCATTAGTCATTTTATTATAATGTTGTATATATAACATTAATCATTTTATTATTTCATTTCATTGAAGCATTTCATTTTTTTCTAACTAAACTCCCACTATGAATATTAATTTTTATTAATTTATTTTTTATTTAATACATACATTAATTTATACAATTCCTATCAAATCATATATTTTTATTTATAATTCATTAATTCAAACATGAATACATGTTGAACCCGTCGACTCAATGTCCAAAAATACAGGTCGTTAACACCACCATTTTAAATTTTGTCTTATTAAATATAACTTTTATTATGTATATATATTGTTTAAAGATGGATAATTATCCATTGCATCTTGAGTTTTATAATATTATAGGGGGAGGGATAAAGGGATGTGAAGAGATAAACAATTTAAAAAAAAAAAAAAACAAATGATGCGACTAGGTACTTAGCACCAATTTGGTGGATTATAAGCTTTACTCTTATTTGGATTATGAAGCGCTAACTAATAATTATTATACATACATTTAAAATGATTTTTTCCCAAGAAAAAAAAAGCAGCCTCAGCCTAAAAAACATATATTTGCCCATATCACATGTTATTTTTTTAAAAAAAAATTTTAGTGAAGATTTTATTAAAATATATCGAACTCACTGTGACATATAGAATACATAATTGTACTCGAACTCTTTAATTTATGGTTAGGACCCATTGCACCCCATGTTTTGATCAGATTAGTAGTATTAATGTTTCTTCCACCAATAGCTTCCATGTACACCTTGAGCTTCATTGAACTTGGCCCTCCAGATTGGCCTGTGCCCACCACCATTTCATATTCACACTCGTCAATCTTCATCTCCTTTGTTTTTAGTATATAAATGAAAACGAAAAATTATATCAGAACCATATAGATATAGTTAATTATACAGATTGAATGAGAGTAATTCGTGATTTATTACCTGTGCTTGGAGTGATGAGGCGATGATTGCAACAAATAATAGGAATGCTAGAGGAGAAACGACCTTGGAAATGGCCATAATAGGATCGAAGGAATAAGGATAAAAGAAGAAAAGAATGCCTAAAGGAGACTATTTTATATACCTCTGTGAGAAACTTAAATAATTGATGAAGATCATATGGATAAATGACAAATAAATTTAGAGCAAATGATAAATAGTCGATTAAAAAAATAGTATATGGTTCACAATAGTCAAAGTCAAATATCAAACTAAATGGCTATGACGAAGATTTAATTTTGTCAAATTTTTTAAGCGTTCCAGTGGACTTTGTTACAATTGTTCAAGTGTATATTATTCTTATGGTTGAATATTATGTGGTTTCAAAGAAATCAATCAGCCTTCAGATAAAGTCTAAGTTTCCAGTTTTCAAAATCAATAAAAAAACATTCATATTGAGCTCTGAACCATGGTAGGTAGCACCAGCCAACTGCACGCATTTAACAAGATTCAACACTAGGCACCGGCCAGGGAGGGTACATTTGATTTTAACTTACACACACACATATATATACATACACACATATATATATATATATATATATATATATATATATATATATATATTTCAATGTGTACCATGCCAATTTTGAGCAATCGAGTAGATAAATCCAATGTGTATACTCCAACACATTTTCTCATATTTTTAATAAAAATAAATAAAATTTCTCAATTTTACCTATTTAGTTGAAGGAACTAAAGGTAATTGAGAAAGAAAAACTCAAAAAAAAAAAAAGAAAAATAGAAAATTTATTTTTAAGTGTTAGGAATATTATAAAAATACAATTGGGCTGCGATAGACGTGAATGCTCAATTTGTTAATTTTTCAATTATTTTATAATTAATTAGATGAAATTTTAAAAAATTCAAAAAAAATTACGAAAAAATCAAAATAAATACTTGGAATGAAACTTAAGTATAAGAAATTAGTAATCAAGGGTCTACAATAAATTTACAAAAAATTGTGATTTTGAAGATTTCATAAAGGGGCAAACTTAGTATATACAAAATTAAAATGTGCACACCACGGTTTAAAATATAAATTTCACACATGAATTATATTATAGAGCCAT
>JAJIYU010020575.1:0-10352 GCA_030144865.1 Tinospora cordifolia | reverse complement strand
AAAAATCTTGTATTTTCTCATTATAATTCTAGAAAAACACACGGAGTACAAGAATGTCAGATCTATCGTTCCGATATTAAAATGTGGGTCGTCACAGGTTATGGTTGCAAAGTTGGACTACTTAGAAGTGGCTAGTTGTGGATGGTCGATATTTGTATAGATTTGAAAAGGCTCTTGCCACAGAATGATCATTGACCCATATATCCTACCAGAAGCTCCTATCGAGAAGGGTCTTTGCTCCTTCATGGAACTTATTCCATCTGAAACTATCTACTTTGACTCGATGATGTACCCATCTATAATCATAAAGATAGGCTAGAATGGTCATTGGTAGCATTGTCAAAACGCAGAAACATAAGCCTAAGCGATAAGTCTCTATAAGGCAAAACAAGGCCTAAGCAAGGTTTAATAGATCTAAAGTAAGATCATAAAATAATTATTTAAAAGTTTCTAAAAAATATTTATTTGTTCTTTGGTCCTTACTACTAATAGAGAGATATGGGGAAGGTAGTTATCCTTCTCTGGGAGGAAGTTTGAATGGTTGAATTCCATTGAAGAATGCCTCATTGCAAGACATCTTATTGATGCATCAAGTGGGGGGTGGGGGGATGTAACAAAGGACACCAATCAATTGTGAGAATCTATTAACCTTCTAGAAAGTTCTTGGGTAGGGATATCTAAATGGAATTATGAGAATCTATTATCCTTCTAGCGACTTTTTGGGAATGGATTTTTAAGTGGAATAACAGAAACTCAATTTCGGATTGGACACACAGATGGGATGCAAGCGTTGCCTTCAAAGCATACTTTTGGGGTTTCAGCTTGGATGGACATTTGGATGTAAAACGAATGTTGGGTAAATTTTGGATACAAGTTTTGTAGAACTCTTGGACTCTAATTTTGGCTTTAAATTTGGTTTTTCTATCTAATAAAAATTCTTTCTTCTCTTTTTTGGTTCCACCTAAAAGCGAAGGGTTCCATCGCTAACCACAGGACAAATAAGAGAACTGATCATTGAAGATAAGCACTAAATTAACTTCCATGGATCTCGAAACGATAATCTTCCCTTGTTCTTGTTCCTTTTTTATTTTAATTAGTTAAATAAAGTTGATTATCTAACTCAGAAAAGAGGTAAAGATGTCTACATTTTCTTTTACAGTTGGGTTGTTTTCAGGTTGTAATGTTTTCTGACAACCCGAGGTTCTTGACCCCTTCCTTGAGTTTGGAATTGCTTGTATTTTGGATTGTTTCTAAAGGTGTTTTCAAGCCATTCTTAGTTTATTCTCAAATCTCAATACTAGAATTTGCTGCATCCATACTAGATTTGTTGTTCTTGAAAACCCTAATATATCCCTAGAGAATTTCGGGCACATCTTAGTAGCTGTGTAAATGCTGCATGGTTTGGCAGTTACACCATTACTGGCTACACTAACAAGAGAAATGTGTAACAGAGGGCAACAAGGAATGTACATTTTTGTAAACCATGGATACATATAACAAGGCAACAAAAAGTAATAACAAAAGGGGCAAAAGAACATACACTTGCCTGATAATTTTCTACAACAATGGACCTCAGTACATCCTGCCAGTGCACTCAAGAGAACCACAATAGCAGTCCTTCTTCTTGATATTGCCAAGAGCGTCATGAACTTGATCCAACTCATAGTTGTAATGGTATGTCAGCTCTTGTAAGGGAGGGATGTTCTCAGCAGCAAAGAACATTATGTGTGGCATTCTCTTGTCATCATGATCATAAAGGACATTTTGAGCATATAGATTAGGTGAACAACTGTGGTTTATAAACCTCCCAACATTCCCATGTTGAGCTGCATCAATGGTGAAACCAACCTCCTGAACCGTTTCACAGGAAGAACTAGACTGCAATGCTGGGGGTATGAGAGTAGACAGTCCATCCCAGAGAGCACGGTCCATATAGTTTTGCCCAATATCAAATAAATACTCATCGTTGCCAGTCCTTTGATCAGCTTCCTTGTCCTCAAGCAACTCGCCTGTATATTCGCATATAAAGCTTCCCGAAGGAATAGATGATAAGGATCTTACACCCCAACCCCTTGAATCGGTCTTGAAGATCTCCAGCTGAAATTTGATACCGTGTTGGCTGACTCTGTTATGGCAAGAGGGCGGGCACCTGCAAAAAGGACCACACTCAAAAACAAGAGGTTTCGCTTCTACAATTGCCCCGTTGTAGTTGAATGGGAGCTCCCCACCATTCTTAACTGCACAAAGGCATTTTACAGAATCTGAGCATCCATTGGTACAATCACAACCCTTGGGAGGAACAAGATTATACCACGATGGGTATATCATACTGGTGACATATTCAAATGGAGGGGGCTTTTCATCATTTATTGTGTTCACAGCACAGATGGGCATCTTCTCTTTCCCTTGAGAAATATCATCAACACACAGACCCTTGCGGTGTCTAAGCTTTTTAGAAATCTTCACTTCTTTTAGAGCAAGTTCTGGTTGACCAGGAATTCTTCTCATTTGGAACTTGAAAACATTATTACCATGACGGCCCTTTTCAGTCCAATACTTCTCTACCTGGTAAAGTCCATCGTATGTGTATGTCATACCTATCTTTCCTTTGGCATCTGAAGAATCGGAACCCTTTGCTTCTTTAAATCCACGTATAACCCGGACAGGACTTCCCTCATCCATACTATTCTTCAATGCAAGATTTCCTCGCTCAAGCTTTTGGTCCCCAGCTTTCTTATCAGCACCTGTGGGGTGACCACCTTGACCAGAATATACCATAACATCAGAACTTTCAACTTCATCGTCATACCCTCCAGAAGCAACAACACTTGTAGCCAGAATAATGGAGCCTCTCCTTACATAGTCTATTCCGTTTTGATAATGACGATGAAGACCAATTATAGAAAGTTCCACTCTGTAGTGAAATTCATCACCAACTTCAACCCCAGGAACATTTCCCAAGATTGGCTCTCCAGTATTTACACATTTATTGTTATCCTTGAGTACCTTTACGGCATTTAGATCAATCCGCCTGGCATTATTTCCTTGAATATTTGACTTTGCTTCCTCATCTTGCAAGAACTTCCTAAATATTGCTTGAAATAAACGTAGTGTTTCCCTTACTTTGTTGCGTGTGACGACACCTTCACCATGATCATCACTATCATTCGAAGCGCGGAGGCCAAATGGAATTAAGCTCAAATTCCTGTTCTTTGCTCTTGGAACGAGGGCGAATTGTTCCTTTTCTTCTTCATGACTTGGAGAAATATCATCTTCATGAATCAGCTCATCTACACCTTGACTTGCAGTTCCTCTTAAAGGAGATACCTTCTTTGTAACTTTCCCCTTTGAACCAACAGCTTTGTCCTTCTTAGGAGGCAGCATCTCGCTCTCTTGCACCACAACTTGAAGCTTATGCTTTCTCTTAGCAGATGATTGGGAGGCACCAAATGGAGATCTATTGCCACGTTTTCCATTCCTCCAGGGGCAGTTTGGTGCAGCCATTAAGGCCTGCACAATTACTCTATCATTGAAGAGTTCTAAAGCAACAGAATCTTCTTTTGGAGATCGAATAAGGGCTAACTTATTGTCTTCTGACTTGTTGGGGAACTTTCTCTTAAGAGTTTTCTCCTTGCTTACTTTGATGGTTCCTTCAAAATTCACAACCTCCTTGACAGCATTTTTCCTGATGGTTGGAGTCTTCAATTCAGACATAGACATATTGTTCTCCTTTATACCCTTCTGTTTCAACTTGCTATCAGGAGTTTCTCTAACGTCCTTGACAACATTTTCACTGATGGCCAGAGTCTTCATTTCAGACAAGGACATATTATTCTCCTCCTGATCCTTCTGTTTCAGCTTGCTACCAGGAGTTTCTTTAACATGGCAACTATCTACAATCATATCTTTCTTAGTTTCCCTTTTCAATTTAGACTGAGAGTTTTCCTTGGCAGCACTCACTATTGATTTACTGTTCAAAGCATCTCCAACCTGAACCTTTTCTTTCATTTCTTTCAAGTCAGCCCTAATCTTCGGCCACACATCCTGGGAAGGTATTTCATTATCCAAACTTGTTTTTCTAGTATGAGCAACAGCTTCAAGACATTCTTTCCTACTAATAGGTGGAGCATTTCTTCCGCAACCTGGGGGAAAATCCCGGCAAGCTGAAATCCTCCTTCGAATAGGATACTTCTTTTGCAGTGCGCTCTGCATAGCTTCAGGAACAGGATCAGAACTTTTTGGTAAAGAATCCAATACCTGCTGCTCTTGCTCTAAAATGTCTGTTGATGACAATGTGCTGTGTAGATGGGAATCTACTGGCAAAAGCGACAGAAAATCTCTTGAAATGTCTCCCTCTTGTCGAGGCTGAGAAACATTTATCGAAAAATCCATTGCATCAGGCTGCAAGCTCTTCCAAATATCATCCGGTTCTAAAGTTTTCTCTTGACTGACAAATTCTTTTCCTCGATTCAATCGCTTTGAAATCTCTACCACAGCAACTGGTTCTCCAGCTTCAGTTGCTTCAACCGCTACATTTGTTCGATCAGACCCTTCCAACAATCCCAACAACTTCGTGGTACCTGAAAAAGGAGTTTTCACCAACTTCGGCAATCCAGTCTGTTCCTCCGACTTTTCAATTGTCCTAGAATCCTCCAAACTTCTCAATTGCATAACAACAGAATCTGATCCAGCAATCACAGCTTCTGCATCGCCACCACCAACATCCACATTTTTGCTTCTAGTTCCTACATTATTGACCAACGGAGCAAACCGGCCACACCCATTTGGGAAATCCCGAACCGCGGAAACCCTCCGCCGTTTGAACTTGAAACTAGGAACATCAGAACCAACCACCAGATCAACATCTTCCGCCTTGCGCTTTTTCAAACACTCACCACCATCAACAACAACATCACCCCCGGCACCACCACCACTACTACTACAACATCCAACTTCCATTTTCCGATTATTCCACCAAAACCCTAGCTTCTTTTCCTCCAAGAATGCCTAAAACCACGCGAAAACCTAACAATAACAACATTCAACGACAAAACCGAAAAAAGCTAAATCAATAATCATCAGAGTGTAATGATCTGAGAGTGATATAAAATTAGGGTTTCGGAAGAGGAACAGAACTGATGAGATTAAAAAGAATATCGAAAATGGAAAAAGATAGAAGAAATAGACATGAAACTAGTAATAGGAAACTGACCTGCTGTTGTTGTGAACTCCTCTGAAGTTATTTACTCCTCCATTGTCTCTGCTGGAGAAGTATTGTTTTCTTCTCCATTGGAGAAGAGTGAAGACGAAGGCAGAGCAGCGTCAGTGTGTGAGCAAAATGGTAAATTTAGGCGAAAACGCTTACAGTTTATATATTTTCCCTTTTCTTCTTAGTAGACTCCATTTCTGTTTAAACCCACGTGAAGGTTTCTGAAAGAAAGAGTCTGTTATTGCTTTTCACACCCTTCTTCCTCTCTCACCTTCACTATTAATCCGGGCCCCACCTTATTCTTAAAAAAAAAATTACAAATTAAAAAAAATACTTTAAACAATGAAAAACCAAAAGCAATCTAATTAATTTAATGCACATTCTAATAAAAAGTCGTAAGGATGTTTAATTGTTATAATTAAGTACAACAAAGTACTATTATTTACATAAAAATGTGACTCTTAACAATTTTCTTAAATTAATTAATTTTGACAAATATTTTCTTGAATAGAAAATTTGGAATGCTAATTGCACAAACATGAATCCTATGTACAAGTCACTCGAAAGAGTTTATATCATTTACTTATAAGCTTAAATAAGTAAGCATAGTTTACAAAAAAGAAAAAAAAAAGATGGAATCAATGATACAATTCAATTAATATATAAATAAAAATTAATTATTCATTATCAAATATATGGATCCATGTACTCCTTAGAAAAAGGATTTAGGATCTATTTTCCTAGCTGGCCAAGAAAATTTTTCTTGAAAAAATTTTGTGTCGTATGATTATTTGGTTAGATATGAGACTGTCCAAGATGAGACTAGTCTTTTGAAACTTGAAAATTTGAATAAACATTTACCAACCTTTCTTCTTCCATTCAAAATATATTTAAGGCAAGGCTTGAATGCACGAAAAGTTTGTCAACTACGCTAAAGCTTACTTCCCATTGCAAATGAAGCAACTCTTAATTATCTATATCTTTTGATAAACATAGAAAATTGCAAATGTTGGTAAACTCTGACCACATATTCAAACCCCTTCATCTAAGCTACATTCAATTCTCTCATTACAAATAAGCGAGAATTTGTTTCCTCTTAAATAAAAAGGAAGTAGGTTAAGATTACCGCTTACTGAGAATTTCATATCTAAGTGGTAGGTTAAGACTATTTCTCAAAGGTTACGAAGTAATAGCCACATAATGATGTTATTATAGATGGTTACGCACTTTAATATGAGGAAGTTGACCATGACACTAACCTTGTGCTCCTAATCACCAGCCATGACTAGAGGTCTAATTCATCCTTTTAGCGTTACCTTGCCTCCTATGAAGCCAATTAGAAGCAAGTTGATTATAGTGAGCTATTCCTTGGATTGTTCTACCGTTTGTAGCATCAACCACTATGAGACATTGGCTAAGCTATCATTGCAATGAGCATCCGATGAACCTTGTAGTTTTCCACCAATGTGTTAGAAAGTGGAAGGAAAATGCCCTTAGCCTCGTCATTAGTTAAGGTGATAATGAAATCTTTCTTCTTCTATTTCTCAAGAAGTTGCCCAAAGTTCAGCCTGTCTAACAAAGGCTTACGTTCTCAGAGTTATGCACCTTATCGTCAACAAAAATTGTATGAATATCATAAAGTGTAATCGTGTTCTAGTTGGGTGCTGCAAATAGAGCTCTTTTGTTTGTGCTGTATATTTTTGACATTTTCTCTCACGTGATGTTGAAGAATCAAGATGTCAATCTTTTCTTTAGGTCATGACACTAGTCTATGTCATGTTCGGAGTCTTGATGATAGTGGTTGCACTTTTGTATATGCTATTCTTGCTTGGGCACTTCACTTCTTCAAGTAGCATACGTAATCCTTGTCTTGAATTTCTAACAAAATTTGTTTTCTATAGTTATTAAGGGGTGTATACATGGTACACATACTACAAGACATCTTGTTACTTTGCAATTCCTTATTGTTGATATTTTCCAAGTTTTTATCATCCTATTTGACTTTATAAGCAAAAAAAACTGTTTCAACCCCCACCATATAAGCCCTAGAATAAATCAACTCCTAAAGTTGGATTTGGACCATTTAAACCTATAAACTCAGTTTTTCATACCTTTCTAGCCATCACTTAAAGTTGTCATCATTTTTTCATTTAATTAACTGTTGTGGCAAGCACTTCATAGCCTACATGGACATATAGTGATGGCGTGAATTAGTGGATTTTGATACAAATTAATGGATGTTGACATGGCTTACTGTTTATAAAAACTCTTATTTTCCTTGCCAAAAAGTTACGGCTTCATAGAACCACAACAAAACTTCTCAAAATCAAGAAATTCACATTTGGAAGAAGGAAATTTACTTAAACTCTCAAATACAAGAAATTGAAATGTGATTCTTGAGAAATTTCACTACACTAAGCTTCCTTTTAAGAGGGTGAAGGTTCAAACACAACTGCCTTGAAGGCAAAGGACTTCTAATCTATCTACTATGCAAAGGGGTTGGCAAAGGATGGATCAACACATTTAGATCTGCCAGAAGAGCATTCTCCTTGGAGAATTTTTGCTCTCTAAAAGAAGATCTCTACTTTTAAGAACTAGGGTTTCAACCAAAAGACATGTTTTTTAGGTTGTTTCCCTAAGGATTTCAACCGTTGTTGGCTACATGAAATTCTTCATTTTTCAACAATAATTCGGACAGCAAGTCAAACCTTTTCTTCTAATTTTTTTACACTCTCAAGATATGAAATGTAATTAATTGAAGTTCATTTACACCTGACATTATATATAGACAATGAATATGAATTAGCATTTTCTATGAACAATAAGTCACATTAACATCTACTACTCCTTGTCACACTATATGTCCACATAGGCTATGATGTGATAATCACGTCAGCAGATTAAGTGGCAACATGAACACAATGCCAAATGAGGGATAGAAAGGTCTGAAAAACTAAGTTTAGGGTTGAAATGGTTCCAACTCAACATTAGGGTTTGTTTTTTTTTTTTTTTTTTGGGCCTATACTATATGTGCTAAAATAACCTTTTTGACTTTGTGCCCACTTCATGACTATACCTTTTGTTCTTCTTTCCCAAGGAGAACCATCGTGTTTTTATACCTTTTTGAAAAGCCCTTACCAACTATTGGCTTTTTTTCTTACTAAGAGAGTAGTGAAAGCATCTTGGCTTCACCCATAATTTGAATATCATAATTGTTGTATGATCATCAACCTCAATTTTGCATAGTATCAAAGTGATAGATGTAGTCTTCTAAAGCTTTCTCATTTTTATTGTCAAATGGCAAACAAGTTATTTAAGACAAGGATTATGTCTTGAGTGATTCCTTCATTTAACAAAAATGTTGCCCAAGAAACATGGGCCAAGTGGTTAGATGGAGCAAGTAATAGAAGATTGTAACTTTTGAGTCTCATCCAATCCACTTGGTTTTTTTTTAATTTTTTTATTTTTTTTTTTGGAGGTTCAAATAAGCTTGAATGAGAAGTTTCCTTTAGATTTTAAAGGGTACTTCTTTATTGAAATAAATCTTGCATCTTCATGAAATTGATGAAATGTGTGTAAGCTAGTTGAGATATCAAATCTTCAAAAAGAAGGTATTATATACGTCAAGTGCTAACAATATTCTTTGACATTAGTACTCAACTCATGTCTTGGATGTTATAGGATGCAAATGTAAGCAACCGCTCAAAAATATATAATATTGACACTTAGTATGTATATAATATTGTTCAATTGATATATGAAACTTAGTTAACTTAGTTTACAACATATGTTGGTTTTTTAAGCGTAGTTCAAGAAGCCACTTTGTTTGGTTTGATGGAGAAATAGTCTTGCTACAAACGTGGAAGTGTTTGTCGAGTTGAATTTGTTTGCTCATGTTCATTCATTCACATATTAGATTATAGTTCAAAACTCTTATATTCATTAAAAATCAGCTAAATCTTCCCAAATGAAGCCCTATTAAAATGATAAATTGTTATTTGAAAACTCACCATCAGGTGTTTACACCCTCACACAAGCTACTAGCAGACATGGGATTTTGTCGGACCATACAGCACAGAGTCTACTCCCTCATTTGCTTTAAAAGTTATCCTCTAAAATATAAAAACACCTGTAACTCCCCATCCTCCAACAACCCAAATGCACTAAGCCCAAATTATTATAATGTCATCGGGTGTCAATAATCGAAACAAAGCATGTTATATTACATATTAGGGTTAGCCAAAAGATGAGATGCTACGTCATCATCATATCTCAGTTAGAGATCATAAAGTGCATAAATAATTATAACCAAGATGAATTTAATAAGATGATTTAAACTATGAAGTACGGATTTTCCAATACCGAAATAAAATAGATCTAGCTCAAATAATTGTTACATCAACTTAGAATTTAAAATACTAAAACATAACAATTGAAAACCTAAAGACCGTCAACCAACTCTAAACAAAGTCTATCTTGTCCGCGAGGCTACCAACACTACTGCCATGTAATACCCCAAGATTTTATGTGGTGATTAGATAAAATAAAATAAAATAAAATAATTAATTTAAATAAAATAAACTTTAAGAAAACCATAAAAATAATGATATAAAATATGTACAATTAAATGTATGAAGGAATAATTAAACTCAGAATGTCGGGACCCCTTCCTTAGGATGAAGGACGAACCGATCAGTACAATGTCCTAATAAACCCGCCTGCAAGCCGAGTTTGTTAATACACTGTTAAGCCTCAACATACAACACCACATCACACACTTTCAAAGTAATCATAAGGAATGCAGAAGAGATTTAACATACGAACACCAATAAAAACTTGAAATTTATCCAAAACGGGTCATTATAACATGTGTAGCAACGGGAGTGACTATATATTATATACAGGCTTTCCTCACTCTTATACATGGTTCTACCTCTCAAAACACAAAACAACAAGAAATACGTAGGAAACCTGCCAATAAGAGTAAGAGAGTGTAGCTCTACGCGATAACTACCCCCTTACCCTTATCCGCTGTTGAAGAACTTGAAAAGTTAAATTAGTGAGCCTAATTGTCCACGGCGGCTCAGTGAGTAATGCAGTCTAATTCAAACTTAAAACAAGTATTCCACAATTAAAACATGTG
>JAJIYU010020574.1:0-10370 GCA_030144865.1 Tinospora cordifolia | reverse complement strand
GCCTTGATTTTATTAAATGTGAAATTGCACTATTGAATTTATTCTAAGGCATGTGGTATTAAAAAATAGAAAGTCAAGTGTGTGTCGCTTGTAAAGTAACACCGGCCCGACACGCCAATTGGTTAAGTCCACCGTCAAAAGAAACGGTGGTTATGTCCAACTCTCAAATCAAAGAACGTGGGGGTTGGGGTGTTACAAACACACTAAGGGTAATAAAACCCTTACTCATCAATTCCTCTAACTTGACCTTTAATTCTTGCAATTTGTTAGGCGCCATTCGATAAGAAGGATCAAAATGGGTCGTATCCTTGGAATAACTTGAATAATAAAGTCGATTTTCTGCTTAGGAGGCAAACCAGGTAAATCCCCAGGAAGTACATCAGGAAAATTTTTGACAAAAGGAAGCTCATCAATACTTGCCCATAAAGGTCCCTCGTCTAAGGTGGTTAGACTACTAGAGTATTGATCTCATTCTGAGTTGCCATTTTGCCTCATGTTCTCGATTTATTAGCGACACTTCCTTGAAAGATAATAGTAGGTTGCCCTGGTATCTAAAACACCACCCTCTTGGCGAAATAGTTGACATGTGCATGGTACGTGGCTAGCCAGTCCATAAAAAATATAGCATCAAACTCTAGGAACTTTAACATCCGAAGGTCAATAATGGTTTCCAAATCTCCTAGTCTCAACACGCAACCTCACAAATCAAGTTAGGGTAAGTGCGCTCTCCGGCTATAGTACTCAACATGAGCGAGGTGGGTACCCTAAGGGGTCCAACTTCCAATCTATCTACGACATGTCCAAAGATGAATGATAAGGTAGATCCAGCATCAACCAATACATATAAGGTAGAGTCTAAAATAGAAACAGTACCTTCTACCAGAGTAGTGGTAGCCTCTAGATCAGGTTGTGTGATGGCCTGTGCTCTCCTTCGAGTATAGTAGTGGTGGGTGCACTGGAAGCTGGAACAAGCATGGGGCAGTCATATCATTTATGGCCTAGCTAACCACACTGATAACATATAATCTGATGTCCCTACTCAGCCTGATATGTCTGGCCTGCCCCATGACCTCTATGTCCTGAATCTTGGCCTCTGCCTCGACCTCTACCTCGGGCCCCATACTAAGTCAGTGGTTGTCCCACCGGCTGTTATGTCTGAACTAGGGTAGCAAAAATTAGGACTATGGGAAATGATTGACTCTACTCTCCTTTAGACTGTACCCCTGGGTATTTCTTCTTCCTTGGGTATTTACCCACTTGAGATTCGCCATGATAACTATCTTGAGTTAATGACTGGGGCTGTAACTGCGGCTATGTCTGTACGATGGCACCTTGTACAATTTGGACCATCAAATGCTCATCTCTCCAATTAGTCTCAAATTGTAGTGCCCCAAATGGACTCAAGAATAGCCTCAGTAGATGTTGATGTTGCCTGCCTAATATTGGCCCTCAGTTCACGACAGAAGAATCTTGTTTTCTTCCTTGAGTTACCCACTAACTTGGGCGCATAAGCCTCCAGTCGGAGGAAGTAGTAGGTATACTCCCTTATCAACATGTCCTCCTATTATAGGATCAAAGACTCCACCTTCTTATGCTCCCACGTTGTCTCAGGAACATAAGCACTCCAAAATAAGTTTTGGAAATAGGCCCATGTAGTAATCTGTCCAGGTGGCCTTCCACCAGATTGTGGCATCATTTTGAGCATGTGCAACGCAAAAAGTACCTAGTTTTCCTCAGATAACTTCAACGTTTTAGTTTTCTTCTCAATGTTGCGAAGCTAGTTCTCTGCCGAGTCTAAACCCAGACCCCCGTGGAACTCCTTGGGTTTCAAATCCAGAAAGTTCTTTAGAAGGCGATCGTGAGTAGCCTCATCTCCCTTTCTTACTAGGGCTACCTCTGTGCAATCTGTAGCTCTCTCAGGTACAATTGGTACAGGGGGTGCCATTGTCTTAGCCCTCTGTTGCTCAGCCTCAATACTATCTAGTCTCTCTCTCAATAAGGCTATTTGGGCCTGAGTAGCCTTAGTAGACGCCCTGATCATAACTTTGAGCTTTTGTATAGATCCTACTTGGGCTGAATCGGAGGTGGTGGTGGCATAGGCTTCAGGATTCTATGTGGTCTCCCACGTCTAGGAGGCATCATGGTCTGCGTAAAATATTACACTTCCATCATTTTCCCAAATTAAACAAACCAGAACTTTAAGTGATTATAATAAAAGATAACTACATGTTAAGGTAGCTATCTCCAAGTAATAGTTTAATCCCCTAGGTTCAAATTCTAAATCTTAAAACTCACTAACTCTCAATGATAATGAAATTTCCCTCATGATACGACCACTCTCATTCGGTTCCTCTTTTTGTCAATCAGAAGTTAGAAAGTTTTCATCCATAATTCTGCTATGTTACTCTAAGTTATTCCTAGGGTTTTCCTAACTTCTGCGATTACTTTGAGGTTCCCTAGGTTAACATCTATTGTTATTCTTTAATTGAAAAACCTTGGGCTCTGATACCAAAATTGTTAGAACCCCTTCTCTAGGGTGAAGGGCGAGCTGACTGGCATGGTGCCTTGATAAACTCATTTACAAGTCTAGCTTGCCAAAACACTGTTAAGCCTCCTTCTTATCCATAAACAACATCATCAAAATAATCACAAGAGATAAAGAGGTAGCTAAATAATAAATTATAGTAGAAATAATTTTTAATTAAACAAAAAGTATTTATGTATAGTCTTTTCTATGTAGCAATAGCAAAATGTGATAAAAATATCTACAATGTTTAACTCTCTTCCTATACATCATATTAACTCTTCAAAATAGTAAACCACGTAATGAAATCTACCAAAATAAATGAGGTGTGGTCTATGCAATGACTACTTTCATCCCTTTATCCTTCCCTATATCCTTAGTAGGAGAAAAACCTAAAATATTAGAGTAGTGAACCAATTTTGTCCACAGCGGCTTAGTGATTAATATAACCTAATCTATAACTTGGAACAAGAATTCTATAAAACAATGTTATGTATTCATGCACAATAATAATAATGTGAATGAATGTAACAGTTAATGAATGCTAAATGCACAATGTAGTCGTGCACCTTCCATGTTGAAAATGGTTTTAATGCTAAAAACACATGCCGAAGCTCTCAATAGCCTACAAGGCAATAATAAATCCACTCGAGCAGGTATACCCGATAGTTAGGCATATTCTTATATCATATCATAGGGATCCGCCAGCTCATACCTCATGTATGGCGGCCTCAGATCCTCAATAGGTGAGTCCAATTGATAGACCTGCCCAGATCGTTCCCCCAAGGACGACAGACATTCGTCTTCAATGCTCTACGCCATTCAATACCCTAACCCGCAATTGGACCTTGGTGCACATTTTCATTTAAAAACCCATTTAAAGATTGTAAATGCATTTCAATATGTAATGACATTTCATATATAAACAGTAACAAGTTAAGGAATAAATTAGAAAACACTACTAACGAGGATGCTTAACTCCCTGTACTCCTCTCATAACCAGTCACACCCTACTAGCGTTTGATCCTGCGTAATTAACGTGGTTTCTTAATATCTATATGAAACATGGCTTAAATATAACTTTATGGTCCTTATTCAGTGAAAGGATTGACATGGTCCATTGTGGTCCAGTTATGTATTTGGTCAACTTTGGTCAATAAAATCAATTTTAATTAGGCTTAATACTCGTTGACTTGTATGATTGTCAGGGTCAACAAGGTCAATTTGTACCAATAAGCCCTTAATATTGACTCAAAATACCAAAAATTTGTATTGTCGACATATGTCCTACTTTTGGTACATAATAACCAACCATTTCATAAATTTGGGGGTTCAATACAGTAAATAGAAAAAATTTAATTATTTTCTATGTTATACATTTTTTTCAATAAGTATTTCATAATGTTATATAATATTATATAACATTTTTTTCTATTATTTAATATTATTTTACTATATATATATTTTCTCTATATTTATTAATTAAATCTTAAATTGCATAAATGCGAATTTAATATATCAATTGACCTTCAAAAATTTTAATTTTAGTGTCATTGAGTTCAAAATTTCAGTTTGGACACTTCGGTATCCGCCAACTAAAACATTAGTGTTAATGGGTATACCCCCGATGTGTCGACTTCCAACTATCATATAAATTTCTAGGTCCACAAGGGAATAAATAATGTATATATTTGTATTTTATTCATTAATCTGAACACAATGATATATATATATATTGTGTAGTTTTTTTTTTCTTAGTGAAAACACACCCTAATTTTGGATCACATAATATACTATTACCTTGACTGAAAACTACACTATAAAAACTATAATTCATAATTTCCATAATAATTCTGAATAGAAAAGAGATAAAATGAACTTACCCAAAATGTCAAATCCTTGAGAACATGCCACTTTCCTTTTCCCTCTTTTCTTTCCTCTTTTTTCTCTTTTCTTCATTTTTCTTTCTTTCTTTTTCCCTTTCTCTTCTTCACAGTTGAGCAAATGAGCAATTGAGGGAATAAAATTTGGAGCCTAGATGAGCAAGTTGAGGAGAGTATGAGGGAATGAATGAGGTGCCATCTATATATATAGGAAATTTAGAGGTGGGTCCCACTATTATTAAAAGCCAAGATAAGGATCTTTATTCTCTCTTTATCCCTCCCATCCAACGTAATCACTTATCAACTATTTTATTTATTTTTCCCCATGTTTATCTCATATATATATATATATATATATATATACATGCAATTATGTATTTGTATGTATGTATGTATGAAAAAAATTAATCTATTATATTAATTCATTTCATTTTTTTTCCAACTTACCTCTCACTAAATTATTATTATTATCATTATTTATTGTATTTTATTTTATTTTTATTTAATACACACATTAATTAATACCACTGCTAGAAAAATGACGTGTTTCAATTTACCACACACATTAATTTATACAATTCTCATAAAATCATGTTTTTTCATTTATAATTCATTAATTGATACATGAAAATACAAGTCGAACTGTTGACTCAATGTCTAAAAATAGGGGTCGTTGCAGTCTCCCTTCCTTAAAACAAATTTTATCCTCAAAATTTACTAAGGTAACAATAGATCAAGAAGCATGAAACTGCCAACGCAAACGTACCATCAGTATCTTCTTGTTTCACACTTTCTTCATGGATTGATCAATGACAGCTACTGGGGCCTTATTATAGATACAATCCTCTTGCAAATCAACAAGTCTCCAGTCTAACATGTGCGAGGGGTCGGGGTAGTACTTCCTCAATATTGACACATGAAATACATTGTGTACTCCTGCTAACTGAGGTGGTAATGCCAATCGGTATGCAACAAGACTTATCCTCTCGAAGTTCTCGAAAGGTGTAATATATCTCAGAGCCAGTTTCCTAGAAATACCAAAACGAGTTTGCCCCTTCCGAGGAGAAATCCGAAGTAGTATATGATCACCAACATAAAACTCGAGGATCTTTCTCTGGTTATCCGCATAACTCTTCTATCGATCCTAAGATTTCTTCATGTTTTGAAGAATTTGTTAGATTTTTTCATTTTGCTCCTACATAAAGGTCGGGGCAAAAATCGCTATGTCACCAACCTTGGCCCAACAAGTTGCGATCGACAAGGTTAACCATATAATACCTCAAATAGTGTCATGTCAATTCCTGCTTGATAGCTATTATTATATGCAAATTCACACAATGCCAAATAATCCTCCTAGCTACCAACAAAATCAAGGACACATGCATGAAACATATCCTCCAAAATTTGGATCATTCTCTAAGACGAACCATTAGTTTGTGGATGGAAAGTTGTGCTCAAGTTTACTCTAGTCCCCAACTAACCCTACAAGCTCTACAAAAATGGGACTTAAACCAAACATCTCTATCAGTCACAATGGACAGTAGGACCCTATGCAATTTCACGATCTCGTAGATATCCAATCGACTTAGTCTCTCAACCGAATATCTAGTATGAATCGGTAAGAAATGAGCAGACTTAATCATTCTGCCCACAATGACCCAAATTGTATCATGTTTTCGCCGAGTTCAGATCTCACACTTAAATGTCCAACTAATAATAGTCTCAACCTTAGTCGAATCTACAGAAATACCATCTACTCTTACCACATGGCTCAAAAATCCGACCTCTGTCAACCATAACTCACACTGGCTAAACTTAACATACAAGCGCTGATCTCAAAGAGTTTGTAGTGTGATCCTCAAATGCTCAGTGTGTTCCTCCTTAGTCTTCAAGTAAATAAGGATGTCATCGATGAAGATAATGAAAAAGGAGTCAAGATAGGGACCAAAAGCTCTGTGCATCAGGCCCATGAACATCGCAGGAGCATTTGTCATGCCAAACGACATGACTAGGCTGATAACATGTCTCAAAGGCTGTCTTCTGTATATCTTCTTCCTTGATCCTTAGCCAATGATGCCTAGATCTTAGGTCTATCTTTGAAAATAAAGTAGCATCCCTAAGCTGGTTAAACAAGTCATCAATGTGTAGAAGATGGTACTTGTTTTTTACTATCACCTTGTTTAACTGTTGATAGTCAATATAAAATAGAGGTTCTCATCCTTCTTCCTTACAAAATAGCACTGGAGCACCCCAAGGTAACACACTATGGGTAATAAAGCTGTTACTCATCAATTCCTCTAACTGGACCTTCAATTCCTACAATTCATTAAGTGCCATTCAATAAGGAGGGATCAAAATGGGCTGTCCCTAGAATAACCTCAATAATGAAGTCGATTTTCCGTTTAGGAGGCAAGTTGGGTAAATTCTTAGGAAATACGTCAAAAAAATCTCTAACAATGAGAATCTCATCAATACTCGCCCGTGAAGTCACTCATCTAAGATGGTTAGACCGGCTAGAGTATCGGTCTCATTTTGAGTCACCATTTCGCCTCATGTTCTCAATCTATTAGTGGCACTATGCTGAAAGATAATAGCAGGTTGCCCTGGTATCTAAAACACCACCCTCTTGGAAAAATAGTCGACATATGCATGGTATATGGTTAGCCAGTCCATCCAAAGTATAACATCAAACTCTAAGAACTTTAACACCCGAAGGTCGATAATGGTCTCCAAATTTCCTAGTGTCAACATGCAACCCTCACAAATCAGGTTAGGGTAAATGTGCTCCCCGGCTGCAATACTCAACATGAGCTAGGTAGGTGCCCTAAGGGGTCTAAGTTCCAATCTATCTATGATATGTCTAGAGATGAATGATAAGGGAGAGCCAGCATCAGCTAATACATATAAGGTAGAATCTAAAATAGAAACGATACCTTCTACTAGAGTAGTGGTAGCCTCCGGATTAGGCTGTGTGATGGCCTGTGCTCTTCCTCGAGTAATAGTAGTGGTGGGTGCATTGGAAGTTAGAACAAGTATAGGGTAGTCATATTGCTTTTGGCCTAGCTGGCCACATTGATAACATATAATCTGACATCCTTACTCAGCCTTATATTCAAGCCCAGCCCATAACCTCTTTGTCTTGAATCTCAGCCTCTGCCTCGACCTCTACCTCGGACCCCATACTGAGTTAGTGGTTGTCCTACCAGCTAATATGTCTAAATTGGGGTAGTGAAAATTAGGACAATGGGAGATGGCTGACTCTGCTCCCCTCTAAATTGTACCGCTGGGTATTTTCTCTTCCTTGGGTATGTACCTACTCGAGATCCACCACGATAGGTACCTTGAGTTAATGATTAGGGCTATAACTGCAGCTATGTCTGTACATTGGCACCCTGTACAATATAGACAATCGGGCACTCATATCTCCCATTAGTCACGAACTATAGTGTTTGCCTCTAGATGGTCTCAAGAGTAGCCTTCGTAGATATCAATGTCGTCTGCCTAATATTGGCCCTTAGTCTGCGACAGAAGAATCTTGTTCTCTTCATCGGGTTATCCACTAACTTGGGTGCATAAGCCTCTAGTCAGAGGAATCTTTGGGTATACTCCCTTACTAACATGTGCTCCTATCGTGGAGTAAAAAAATCCACCTTTTTATGCTTTCTTGCTATCTCAGGAAAATAAGCACTCAAAAATAATTTTTGAAAATGTGCCCATGTAGTAATTTGCCGCTCTATAGTTTTGGTGGGCTTCCACCAGATCGCCGCCTCATCTTCGAGCATGTGCGACACAAAAGTACCTGGTTCTCTTCAAACAACTTCAATGTCTCAACGTTCTTCTCAATGTTGCGAAGCCAGTTTTTCATCGCGTCCAATCTCAGACCCCCATGGAACTTCTTGGGTCTCAAATCCAGAAACCTCTTTTAGAAGGCGATTATGAGTAACCACATCTCCTTATTTCATTTGGGCTACCTCTATGCGATTTGTAGCTCTCTTTGGTACAACTGGTACAGGGGGTGCTATTGGCTCAGCCCTCTGTCACACAGCCTCAATCCTATCCGGTCTCTTTCTCGATAAGGATATCTGGGCCTGAGTAGCTTTAGTAGACACCTTGATCATAGCCTCAAGCTTCTATATAGGATCCTGCTTGGGCTGAATCGGAGGTGGTGGTGGCATCGACTCTTGGATTCTACGTGGTCTCCCATGTTGAAGAAGCATCGTGGTGTGCATAGAACATTACACTTCCATCATTTTCCCAAATTAAGTAGACTACAACTTTAAGTGATTATAACAAAAGATAACTACATGTTAAGGTAGCTATCTCCAAGTAATAGTCTAATCCCCTATGTTCAAATTCTAAATCTTAAAACTCACTAACTCCCACTAACAGTCAAATTTTCTTTATGATATGACCACTCTCACTCGGTTCCTCTTCCTATCAGTCATTAGTTCGAAAGTTTTCGTCCATAATTTTTCTATGCTATTCTAAGTCATTCTTAGGGTTTTTCTAAGGTTCCCTAGGTTAATATCAATTGTTATTCCTTAATTAGAAAACATTGGGCTCTGATATCAACATTATCGGGATCCCTTCCTAGGGTGAAGGGCGAGCTAACCGGCACAGTGCCTTGACAAACTCACTTGCAAGCAGTGTTTGCCAAAACACTGCCCTACTTCTTATTCATATACAACATCATCAGAGTAATTACAAGAGATACAGAAGTAGGTAAATAATAAATTACAGTAGAATTGTTTTTAAATTAAACAAAAAGTATTTATGTACAATCTTTTCTATGTAGCAATAGCAGAAATGTGATAGTTAAAATATCTATAATGTTTTTCTCTCTTTCTATACATCATACAAACTATCCAAAAGAATTAACCATGTAATGAAACCTACCAAAATAAACGAGGTGCACTCTATGCAATGACCACTTTCTTCCCTTTATCCTTAGTAGAAGAAAAACGTGAAATGTTAGAGTAGTAAGCCAATTTTGTCCACAACGGCTTAGTAAGTAATGTAGCCTAATCTATAAACTTAAAACAAGAATTTTATAAAACAATGTCGTGTATGCATACACAATAATGATAATGCGAATGAATGCAATAGTGAATGAATGCTAAATCCATAATGCAGTCATGCACTTTCCATTTTGAAAACAATTTTAATGCTAAAAACACATGCCAAAGCTCTCAATAGCCTACAAGGCAATAATAAATCCATTCGAGTGAGTGTACCTGACGGTTAGGCATATTCTCATATCATATCATATCATAGGGATCTGCTAGCTTATACCTCATGTATGGTAGCTTCAAATCCTCAATAGGAGAGCTCAATTGATAGACCTACCTAAACCGTTCCCCCAGGTATGATAGGCACTCATCATCAATTCTCTACCACATTCAATACCTTAACTTGCACCTGGACCTCGAGACTCAGTGCACATTTTCATTTGAACACCCATTTAAAGATTGTAGATGCATTTCAATATGTAATAACATTTCATTCATGAACTAAATAGCAAGTTAATGAATAAATTCGAAAACACTACTCACAAAGATGTTAAGCTCCCGATACTTCTCTTGTAACTAGTTGTGCCCTGCTAGCATTTGATCATGCACAATCAACGAGGTTTCTCAATATCTACATGAAACTTGAATAAAATATGTAACACCTCGCCTCCCAAATCCCATCTTCCACGTCATTTGACGGTTTAATTCTCTTTGATCAAAATCTTGGGAAGGCCGGGTGTAACACCTCAACCCCCGTATCATTAAGCATTGGACGCATCCACCATTTTTCTCGACAGTGGACTAAACCAAACGGCGGGCCAGGCTGGTGTTATATTACAAGCGACGCACACTTGACTTTCTATTTCAGTCATTTCATGCCTTGATCGTATTTAACCGCACATAACTTAAAAAAGAGAATTAAATAAGGCAATAGTATAAAAAATAACTGAAATT
>JAJIYU010020573.1:0-10349 GCA_030144865.1 Tinospora cordifolia | reverse complement strand
GATAGTTAATCCGTGATTTTTTTTAACCTTCTTTCAAGAAATGCTAACAAATTTGATAGTTAATCAATGAACACTGAGTCTCGATTGATTTTTTATGCAACCCAATACAACTATGTACACAACTCAATTTTCAATAATTTTGATTATCATTGTTGTGTTCCTTGTGAGGCTAAATAACTTTTGAATTCATGAACCTTGTTTTTCATAAGAAAAGTCAGTTTAACACTCATTGGGTGATTTTCTATTAAGAGTATTTTTGCTATACACCCACATCGTTTCAATGCATTTGGTAATCATTAAAAGTTACACTTACCCTTTCTTAGTTTGTAGGTAACGCTAATTTATCATAGGAACATATAAGAATATTTCTTCTTGATGCTATATCAAATTTTATAGTTTAGTTGACACATTCAAATATAGTTATTGGAATCTTCAGTTATCTAACTTGTTATCTACTATAGAATTATATTTGATAGGCTTTAATTTCATTCTCATATATGAATAATGTATTTGATCTCTAGGCAAGGCCTTAATGGATCCACAAGGTTCTCCTACTAAGTTTATATAATTTATAAATATCATTCCATTTTCAAACAATTGTTCAATAGCATTGTGTCTTTAATGTATATGTCTCAGACTTATTATTATACATTTTATTCTATATTCTAATTATGGCAAGCATACTGATAGAACTATTACATACAACAAAGACAAGTTTCAACTTGCATGGAACATCGTCTAAAACATTCAAAATCAAAATCTTTATTTCAACTTTATCTTAAGATATGAAGTTAGATTTCATGATAGATTTCATGATGTTTGTTCTAAAGATTTTTGACATGTTACATCTCCCACAATAGCAAACATATGTCTACTTGCAAATTTCATATTGTAAAGCCCCCTTTCCCAACCCTTTTAAAAATTCAATTTTATTACTTAAAACTTTTATTAAGTCATTTTCTCAAAATCCTTAGCAACATTCCAACAGAATTGTGTACGAAAAAACTTAGCTTGTTTTTTAAAACTCCATTTGACATTAAGAGAAATGTTGATGTTAATGTTTGTATTTCATTTTGTTGGTTAGCAATAAATACAAAAATAGAGAGATATGATAAAGAAAAAAAATCAATATGTCTTGTGTCAAAGGCATATATTAAGGAAAAGTACTGTTCGAGTACTGTGCGCCCCACGGTACGTGTCAAAAACTTGCACTATCTAATTAGAGCATAAAACCACCTATCCATGATTAGCCCTTTTATTAGGGCACCCGGTTACAAGTTCCTCCAAAATATAAAATAACAAAACTCTTGTCACACAAGGTATAAATTCGTCGAAATAAAGAGGACAGTAATAAAATGGAGGAAACAACTCCCCAAAAACTTGCTCAATGGGTACTAGCATCTAATAGTAAAGTAGGATGAACTTTACGCGCCCAATGAGTATATTTTCAAATTAACCAGACATACAAACACAAATTAAGTGCACATTGCAAGCATTAGACATTTTAAACAATTGTTTACTTTTTTGTTCACACTGGGTACAGACCACTGCAATAACACAAGGATATGACTCAATCAGTTGTGGTGTCGTGCACATGGTCCCGTATCCCTATGATACTCACAACTTGACCACAGTTAATTCATATCAATCCTCAAACTAAAGTTTCACATGGAAGGTTTTCAAAAATCATTTCTCTCCTGGACCATGGCCATATAGGGAAGGGTTTCAACAACATCCCTACCCCTAGACCAAAGCTTTATGAGTGAGGTTTTGTTATAAAACAATGTCATGCCATAACGGTGGGCTACCAATGACACTTAAAAGTTAGTCGTCCTAAGAAATGTGTAGTTATCTTAATTATATTTTTTAACATATGATCAACAACATGATATTATATGTAACAGAAAGACATTCAAATGATTTCATACATCACCATGTTCACCTTATTCACATGGGATGCTCATATTATACAAGTGTATTTATATTGCATATTTGCATGTATTATGTACTTATGAAATCATGATTCTTGAGATGTGTGCTAATGTCCTAACATTGTCTCTATCATGACATTCTCAAAATATCCATACCATATTTATAGGATACTTATCATATTCATCATCAAATAATGGATTCACACATGTAGGCATTCTGTATTCTGTGTAAACAAGGAAATAAGAAAAATGGCAACTATTACCCGCATTAAAGATTAGGAAACAAAGATAACGAATCCTAGTGTGCTCCACCACTCAACATTCTCGCATTTTCACCTATGTACGCAAACATACTAATTTTTAGTGTACTCTCTTTTTATCATGACTTGATCATAAGTTATCATGACTGCATGTGTGTTTGAGTTTAGATGGTGCTCCATAATCCACTATAATTTTGTAAGGTTCGATCATTATGTGCACTTGAAATTAGATGTTTTTCCAAAGTTCATATGTTCTAGAAAACATAGTACACTATGTAACTAATGTAGGGCTCTATAACTTTGGGAATATCCCAAAGGTGTGATGCTTAGTGTATCATGTTGCTCTATGTCGCCCGCACACCATATAATACGTTGTTCATTCACTCTATTCAAGGCCTTTTGTGTGTTAGTTTTGCGCATTATATAGCTTGTTTTGTTTATCTTTTAGTGATTTATAATATCATGTGGTTTGAGCACTTAATTTTTAGATATTCAAGGTCAAAAGAGTGCATTTTCCTCTCTTAAACAACATTCACTATTTACTACTTGTGGTGACAACCTAAATTTGACTACTCGGTTTAGGCATTTTAGGTTTCTGATTTATCGTTCTTAAGGCATTTCTATAGTAGTTTTATCAAGAATCTCTTGGTTATGACCATTAAGTTGATTTGATTCCTATTATGTTAGGGTTGGCCTTAAATTTGACTAGTGTGCCAACTGTTATGCCTAGAAATATCTTTTGGACCACCAACTTCAACGACTTGGTTCTCAGTCTATAACTATCAGATTCGCCAGCTTTTTTTAGTCATCTTTCAAGTAATATTAAGGGTTGAGGTCAAATCTCTACCCATTACTTCAAGTCATAGCTCAAAGTGGGTTTCAGGTTTAGGCTCTACAATAATGACACTGGTTGCTCCACCTAACTTTAGACAACAATTTGTTAGACTTTCTATACTAGATTTTTGTCATTCTTATGACATCTTGATCCTGGCTTCGACTATCTAGGGTTGTATAAACGTCTTAGACGTGTAGTCCCTGAAACTCTTGAGATCTCATCCAAAGTGACCCTATTCTTTGTGGTTTTTATACATAAACTATGGTGATAAGTGAAATATTAGAAGGAGCGTTGAGAGATACTTACAATGGAGTGTTTCTTTTATCTTTGAGCTCCCAAGGTCATTTCAAAGAAGGCATTGGGTACATTCTAATGATATGAGGATCAAAATGTGCACCTATATAATCAATATAAAAATGAGCCTAAAATGGATTGGTCACTAAGTCTTTGAGACTCAGATTAGGGTATGCAATCACCCAACTTCTCGAGTTTTGTTCTAGGGTATAATCCACAAATTCAAGCCATTCTTGAGGCATTGTGATTATAACGAATACCAATATCTCAAAAGTTTTGGTCCCATTACATTTTGGTCCATGACATGTCGAAGGAGTTACCCAATTGGTTGGGCATCATTATTTCTGTCATGAGTTATTGTGCTTATGATTTGGTCTCATTTCAACAATTACAGATGAAGAGGGGTTAAAGAATACTTACAATGGGAACTTAACTTGTTGTTTCTCAAGCTCTTCAAGATGCGACCACTCTCTATCTCCTACTCACACCCAAGCCTCCACTCTTCCTTCATTGGAGAATGAAAATTTTCATTCTCTTGTTCCTTTCTTAATGATAATGGCTAATGGATTCATAGGATAGGATTCTAGACTGAAAAAGTTGATGTTGAATATTCTAACTAAGGAGAGAATGTCTACCAATCCTGATTAGATATGTTCTACTATATACTAATTAATTATAGTTAGCAAGGTTGTGTTTTAGATCATTTGCATCATTTGAAAATAGGGCATGATACCCTATTACTTCAAAATATTTTAAAAGTTTAAAATATGTTGATTTTTTAACAGTAGAGGTTTGTGAATACAATACATTCACAAAGATTAAAAAACACACACAAAAATACACTAGTCAATATTATCCACGACAACATAGTCATACAACATTAGCCCTATATTCTTGGAGTCAAAACGTAACTCCCCCCTAACGTTTTAAAGTTTTAATGTTTTTTTCTTTGGTCCACAATGTCTTGAAAGGCTATTAATTAAAAAAAATTAACAACATTTTGTCTATTGTGAGTAGCGGATGTTAGGTATCATTTCAAAATGCTTGCAGCAATAGTCGATTAGATTTTGCACACTATAATGTAATAATACTTGTAGAGAACCAAAATTTTTCAATTGTAATAGTAGGCGCCTTTTCATATAGTAGACAAACAAATAACTAGATGAATGTAAAATTATTTATGTTGGTTATATTGTGCTATTTTTGTCCTCGTAGTTTAGAATAAATGTTATAGTCAAATATCAATTATGAGATGTTGACCTACTTCTTTCTATGTACATAACATCGTTTGATATGGCTTGGTCTACATATAACATGACTTATACAACATACATGCATACACTACGCATTTGCGCACCATGAACATGACGTGTTAAACAGATACATCAACAAATGCAACAAACAGATAACTAATAACAATCAATTTTGACATAAAAAATATTTAATGTAAGATCATTCTTGTCAAAGTATAAGATATTAAAAATGTGCATCAATAAGTTCAATGAAAGCTAATCCTCATTCAACTTGATCACATTGTCTACATCAACTTTTTGGTCACAGTAATATTGAAGTCAACTCTTTCCCATCCACTTGATTGCAATAGTCATATATATTAAGTGACATTAGAGGTCTCGATGATCTATGTTGGAAGACAACCTATGGAAGGAGTTGAATCAACTGTTGTTCCATTACTTAAAAAAATATAAATTTTGCCAACATTAAAGGAAATTAAATTTACTTGCACAACAACACTAATAACACCTCATATGGGATATTTTGGGGCTTGAATATGAAGAGGAAAATGATAGATTGATGCACAGAGAGAAGAACGAATACAATAATATAGGTCAATGATATTAGTAATCTCATATCAAGGTGAGTCATCCACTTCTCAACAGGAGTAGGAAAGTCGTTCCATACAAATGAATTTTTTTATCTTCATAAGCCTCTTGGGACCTCCTAAAAGGACCATATGCTTCATGCAATGCTCTTGAAACTCTCCAAGAAGGTCTACACTAACATTGTTCCATCCATTAGTACCCATGCCCATTCAATTGAAAATCACACTGTATCCACTATAATGATCGACTACGACATATTTGATATATTCTATATTGATGTCGTGTGGATGGGATCTGATGTCGATATTCATGTGATTGCACTTAAGATTGTTTTGTTTTTCTTGGTTGCATATTTCTTAGCCTTTACTATGGGAGATAAAGTGCAAGGTGCGTACAACACGTGCTCATACAAAGAAAGCTCTCATTTGGTTGACCTATCCACTTTACTTGTTGACCTCCCTTTAGTCCTTCTCTTTTTTAATAAGATGCATGAGGGAAGTGGTTGATGAAGTAGTAATCCCCTTGAGTTTTTGTATGAGTTTGACCCTCTTAGATGCGTCAAATTCTTGAAATCTACTGTTAGGAGGTGCCATCTAGGCCTTTCACCCAAAATCATCTAGTCAACTCCCTACTAATCATGATAATCGCAAGGAAATAATATTCATCCGCTAGCTCTCTTGGTTTTTGTAGAGCCCTTGTCCCATGTAATTGTCTTTTGTTTCTAATACAATATATATGAAGGCCATAGGGAATGTCATATGAGTAAATGTTACACATATTATCTCCAACATAAGATACCTATATTTGTAAGTGAAACCTGCTAATAAAACAAGTGAGAAACACCTGGGCTGTAACACCCCGATTCTTGAGCAATAACCAATGTCGTAACAATTCCAAACATAAGGATGCATGCTTAATCAAGTACATTTGCACCCATGTGTCACCATCAAGAATCAAGATTTTATTATTTTACACATTAATAATCTCTTGGCCCCACCATGTCACATCTCATAAAAGCAAATGAGTAAGTAGATGAATAAACAAATAAATTAATAACTAAAAATATGATATGACATATTTATTCAATTTAAACTCAATAATAATTAAACTAACATCTGACCCCACGGTTATGTTTCAAATAATAACTCAATGAATAAAATAGTCAATGACCCTCTAGGCCCATATCTGACTAAAATAAGAAACAAACTCTTATTGCTAAAATGACCTTGTCAATGGGGTCTATTACTAAACTACTTTGTTGTGTCTCGTCAATGTGAGCTTTCTCCTACTAGTTACCTGAAAATAGGAAGTGGGGTGAGCTCAAAGAGCTCAGTAGACCATACATAATATATCTCAATCATTATTAAAGCCAAAATATAGATATGCAAACATGTATTAAACATTAGGTGTTTCAAGCAATTCAATTGTCTTTTAGTTGACATTCAGACTGAAAGGATTATCTTCGGTGTTCTCATCATATAACCACATTCTAAAAAAGAGCGCCCAATGCTAAATCACAATAAGTATAGGGACCCACTATTGGCAATCCTACAAGTGTACATGATCGCAATCGTAATAAACAGTGAAGACCGGTTGTTGTCATCAAGAAACGACATAAGATTAACTGTAACACTCTATATTTTAATTTGACACGTAAATTAATTTAAATAAAAAATAAATATATATAAATATATGTATTTGTATGACTATAGGCATATATACGTATAATTATATACATGTATTAAAAAAATACATGTCGCGTTTATAAATTAATTTAAATTAAATTAGTTATTAAAAAATAATTATTGTATACAAAATATATACAATAATGGGGGTATAATTTTGGTTAAATATACCTATATATATAATGAAATAATATGTATTTAATAAGATTGTTCAAATAAAAAAATAACAAAAGAAATAAATAAATAAATATACTCAATTAGTGAAGTGAATTGGGGTGAGTAATTTAAGCGTAATTTGGTAATCTTCTTCACAATTAAATGATAGTGGGTCTGTTGATTTTGTTGCTCAAAGTCTTCATTTCTTCATTTCTATTCTTTACAGGATGCACCAGAGGGACGAACAAAATCGATACGGAAAAAAAAGAAAAGAAAATCCAACTTTTTTCCGAAAACTCGACATGCAAGTAAGTCCTTTTTTTCTAATTCTTATTACAAGAATGCTAGATAAGCCTTGTACTACAATCCTAGGGATATAATTTTTACTATGGACGGTGTTTTATAGCAGTATCCAAAAATTACGTATTTTTTTTTGCAATGAGTAAAACTCAATAAAAATTATACACTCCTGGTGATAAGTATATCCCAGATATATGATTAGTTTTTATCCGTTTATCCAATAGATTTTAAAATAAATATTCAAAGTTTTATAACCTTTGCATAGGCTTTTGGGTATGTTAAACCCAAATAAAACTCTGATTGAAACTTATAAGAATGTAGAGAATGAAAATACGTACCCATCGACACCAAATTTGTGAATTTAGATATCAAATGGATTTTTAGTAAATGAATGACCAATGAGATTATTTATGAAAATTTAAGAAATAAAAGAAAAATATGATTTGAAAACTTATTTATTTTATTTTATACGGGAAAAATATGGGATATAAACAGGAAATTAATTTTAAATGTTATTGAAAATATTCGAGCTGACGTGCAGTCATACCTGAGGTTTAATGCACATATGAGATTAAATATAAAAAATAAATACGTTAAAAATTCTTTATAAAAATAAATTAAATGTGATTTGTGGATATAAATTGTTTCTGTGATAGGTTAATTACGGTGCATAGGAACCTAAATTTTGGGAGTGGATATTAGAAGTTGGTTGGACGGTAATTTTAGTGAATAATAATTATTTTTGGTATTATGTGAATTGTGATATTATGTCAAGACCATTGATTTCTATGAAATTAGAACTGATGCAAATGAAAATATATATTATATATGAAATGATGGATTATATATTATTGAATTTTGCTGTAAATTTGGAAGTGACAGATTATCATACCAGGAAGTGAAATACGTGTCCAAGGAGATTAGTTGTTAGTATTATGTGAGTATTTCTTTATCTTGGTTATTTATATGATATTGTAGATATAAAATGGATTTGAATGTAAGCATGCTATTTGTATTGACATATTTGCATTTGGTTTGAAATTCATAAAATTGTATTTACACGGCAGCGTGTTTTAGATTTACAAGAACATATCTAAAATGCGATATCATTTTGATGGACTGAGTCATGGGGAATGATACTTCTTATGTGATAATTCACGTGCAATTGAGCCATGAGAAATATCAACCTTTCTCTATGTGATAATCCTCAAAATGGTTATGGAGCAGGTGATAATTAGGGGTATAGTCTACTATTGTCCAGACCAGACAAGAAGTGAGACTGACTCTACTTCTGAAAGATGTGGATGTCCATGTGTTTTATAAAATGATGCATTAAAAATAGCATAATAAATATGTTGAATGCATGTATGTATAGCTTAAATGTGCATGATGAATTAAAATGTTTTACATGATTTGATTATCTGCATGATTATTAAAATGCATCTAAATGTCATAGATAAAGATTATTCACTGGGCATGTTGTCGTTCACTTATTATCTTTAACATTTTAGGAACAGATAAAAAAAGGAAGAGACCAACACAAGAAGAGTAGTCGACTCTTCAGTTATTGTTGTATGCGTAGGTTTAATTATTTTATGGGCTGTATTTTTGTATAATTATAATTATTACTATATATGTAATATTCTCAGAGGGATTTGGATCTGTTTATACTAGTTAAGCGTGTGAAACTTTGTAAATTATGAACTATGAGTTATGATTGAGGATAGTCCGTGAAACATTCTCTGTTATGGACTTGTAGATTGATAGTATGGTTTTATCAGGTGTTAATGTTCTTTTGAGATAAGTCAAAATTTTAGAAAAAACTCTGTCAAAATTTTTGTATGGATATTAAGTAGTATTGAATTTAAGAGGCTGACATAATATATGTATGTAGGTGTAACGTATATAGTATTATGTGTTTGTTGTGACGTTACTTTTACAAAGTGAGTTGCAACATTAACAATCTTAAAGCTCAATCTAGTGTCAGTATTAATTTTATTAAGGCTTTGAATTGAATTGAATTTTTTTGAAAACTTAACTTAAATAAAAAGTGAATTAAAATCAACCAAAAACTGGTTTGAAAACTATTTTAATTAGATGTCTAGGATAATAAACTATCTTGTAATCACCCTTAATTCTTTTTCAAATTAACTAAATTCATGTTTCTTTAAGTTCTAGCACTTGTTATTAAAAATCTCTCCCTAAGCGCCTTAATACCTATTAGTTTTGTTTTCTAATACCCCTTCTTGATACGTATAATTAACAATCTAAAGTCGTAAATACAGTAATCACGTGCAACCTCCCACGTAATCAACAACCTCCAAGTCAATTTATTACTCTAGGTTTGTATTTCAATTCTCCAATCATTAAACCTCTTTCCCGAGTCAGTTTAACAGTCTGTGATCGATTTATATATGGCCAGTAAATAAAAAATATTAAAAATACAAAATATAGAACATAACATCAAAATCAATTAATTGGAATAAAGAATCCTAGGTTACTATAGTCAAAATTTACATCCTAGACTTTAAAAGAATTTAATGAGACATAGTATAAAGTTCACACATCAAGTAATTAAATATACAAACGATTATACTAACAACTTGATCTTTGTTCTTCACTTCTTCTTTGTCTTTGTGTTTTCTTGCTCTTCTCTAGTCGTCAATATCAATAATTTTTCAAACCCCTAAAACCTAATATAAAATTCTATTTATAACTCCAAAACAAAACCTAAATCATGGGCTAAGGACAAAAACGTGTTACATAATTGCATTACCACAATCACAAACCGTGGTAACCAATGCGAACAACAAATACGTAATCTACACTTCCCTTGCTATTGTGGTCACCTATCGCAGTAACGCTTCTGACCAATAAATTTGCATGCAGGTTACCTCGGTCTGTAATACCCACTAATTTTAAGTGTTTTAATACCAAAATTTTGACTATAATTACGTGTCAAAGAACCGTGGTCAACAAACGTTGACCATTATGAGGAAAGTCATGAATGACAAGAAAGTGTCATAAATTTATTTATTTATTTTTTT
>JAJIYU010020572.1:0-10366 GCA_030144865.1 Tinospora cordifolia | reverse complement strand
AGACAACTAAAGGTCCATGAGAGAAATTACCCTACTCATGACCTAGAGCTAGCGGCCATTGTGTTTGCCCTGAAGATTTGGAGACACTACCTTTATGGTGAGAAATTTGAGTTGTTTTCAGATCACAAAAGCTTGAAGTACATCTATGCCTAGAAGGAGTTGAACCTCAGGAAACGGAGATGGATGGAATTCTTGAAAGACTATGATTTTGAACTACACTACCATCCGGGGAAGACCAATGTAGTGGCTGATGTTTTGAGTATGAAGTTCGACAAACAGGAAGAAGAAAAAGGGCAGATGTACCAGTCATTTGAAAATTTTGGGTTGGGTGTAAACCTCAATGAAAAAGAAGCCTATCTTTACAATATGTCTTGCCAACCAGACCTATTACATCAGATCAGGGATGAACAGAAGCAAGACAAGTGGCTTGCTCAAATGATTGAAGGAGTCACGCAAGGAAAGCATACTGACTTTAGATTGGATGTTGAAAACATCTTAAGGCTCGAGGAAAGGATTTATGTACCTCAGTAGGGACAGAGCAAGCAAATCATACTTGATGAAGCTCATCAGACTAAGTGTACCATGCACCCAGGTGGGGATAAGATATACCAGAACCTCAGGAAAACCTACTAGTGGAGAGGAATGAAAAGGGACATAACCAAATATGTCTTTAAGTGCTTAACATGCCAACAAGTGAAAGCAGAACACCAGAAACCCTCAGGAATGTTACAACAACTCCCAATCCCTGAATGGAAGTAGGATAACATTGCCATGGACTTCGTCAGTGGTTTACCCAAAAACCAAAGAGGAGAAGACATTGTTTGGGTAATAGTGGATCGTCTCACCAAAATGGCTCACTTCTTGCCAATCAGATCCACATACCAAGTGAGCAAGCTGGGAGAAATCTATGTGAAAGAAATCGTCAGACTTCATGGTGTACCCAAGACTATTGTGTTTGATAGAGACTTTCGCTTTACTTCCCAATTCTTGCAGAGCCTACAGAAGGAGATGGGTACTAAGCTCTCTATGAGTACAGTTTTTCACCCTCAGACGGATCTTAGAGAGTTATCTAGATTTCGGAAGATATGTTGAGGTCTTGCGTTTTAGACTTTAAGGGGAATTGGAGCAAGTACTTACACTTGGCAGAGTTTGCCTATAACAACAGTTATTAGGCAAGCATAAAAATGGTTCCATTCGAACTTCTCTATGGAAGACCCTGTAGATCACCTACCTGTTGGGCTGAACCTGAAGATCAAGTATTAACTGGGCCAGACATGGTGGAAGAAATGTGCAACCACGTCAAGTTAATACAAAAGATACTGACTACTGCGCAGAGCCGTCAAAAGAGCTACGCAGACAAAAAGAGAAGACCATTAGAGTTCCAAGTTGGGGACAAAGTATTCTTGAGAATCAGTTCTCAAAAAGGTATTAAAAAGGTTTGGATTCAAAGGAAATTATCTCCAAGGTATGTCGCACCCTTCGAAATACTTAGAAAAATCAGGGAATGTGCTTATGATTTGGATCTACCAAACCGAATGACTTCTGCACATAACGTATTCCATGTATCCATGTTGAGGAAATACGAACCTGACCCCTCTCATATCATTCATTGGGAGGAAGTGAATATTCAAGATGATGCTACCTACGAGGAAACAACAGTCAGAATCCTTGACCATAAGGTACAGAATCATAGAACAAAGGATATCCCATTGGTGAAGGTCTTGCGGAAACACCACGGGGCTGAAGAAGCCACATGGGAACTCAAAAGCGAGATAAAGACCAAGTATCCACATCTATTCACAAGGAATACCTAAATATGTACAAATTTCGAAGACGAAATTTTTTCTAAAGAGGGTAGGTTGTATCATCTCGAAAAGAATTCATATGAAAATTGAATTTTTACTTAGAAAATTATACAGATTGACAAATGAGAATTTTGGCAAGTTCTAGTTACCCAAATGAGGGATAAAAATCAATTTAAGGGATTTTTGGAAGAAAAAAAATATGATTATAATGCATAAAATGGGATATCATAGCCAAAAACACAAGTATATGTGCAATATTTTATGAAAACAAGATTAGAAAGTCAATCGGGATGGAGATTTGGCAAAAATCTTAAAAGAAAGCAAGAAATTAGGCTGAAAAATAATAAAAAAAAAAACTTAAAATGCATCCTACGGTCCAAAAACAATCTACCAAAATCCAATGAATGGGATTAAAGCCAAAACGAACGCCCGGGTCCACTGGATCATCAAGATTGAACGGCCAGAGATCCACGTACGTAACTCGAGGATGATCGTACAACTGGAAGAGAGTTCATTGATTGCGAACCAAATCTGAACACTGAAATCGATGATCATCCAACGGCCAGAATTTGTGTTCACAATAAGATGATCATCTGGTACTGTGCTCGAGGTGCATCCAACGAAAAAGATCAAAGCCGTGTGATTAGATCGCGAACGTGATGCACTTGAGGATCATCGGACGGTTCAGATCAAAGCCGATTTGATTAGATCATGATCATTGATGCGCTCGAGGAAATCTAACGGTTGAGATCTAGAATCCGAATTATGTTGATTGATCCAAGATCAATCCAACAGTTCCGATCAAAATTTCAATGTGTGTCTCGAGGAAAATCCAAGGAACCAGAATAAAGCCAAAATTTAAAATAAGAAAATTACATTAAAATTCACGAAAAATACAAAAAAAATCTCCAAAAAATTTTGAAAAATAGTTTCTAAATTCCTAAAAATATTTCTAAAATTCGAAAAATTTTTGAAAAATACTCATTTTCCTCGAAAAATTAGATAGTACGAAATTAGGGAGGATTAGGCTGTTTAATTCAAAGGACACAAAACTTTCTAATTTTCTCCCTTGAAAAACCTATATAAACCACCTAGGCTCATAATTTCATTCATTCCAAAAAATAAGAGTTGAATGCTCCTCTTGTTTTCTCAAAGCCTTCTTCTTGGCACCTTTTCCCATATTTCCCTTCTTGTGTGTGTGAGAAGCTCTCGAACTTGAGGAATTAAGTTGGGCGATCTTTATTGGCACTAGTATGTGGTGGGAATTGCTACCGAAATTTTGGAAGAAAGCATCACAAGGTGGAAGTGATTTCTAAAACACCCTTTTGTTCTTATTTGAATTCATGGCATGCTCATTGATTGTATGTTTTTCACTGAATTCAAAGATTTTCAACTTCAGTTCTAGAATTTTAAATGTTTATTTCAATATTTCAGTTTTGATTCATGTTAGAGCAATCATATCATCCATGCCATGTTAGTATCATGCTTAGGCTTTTAAATTAAAGTATGATGCATGTTTTATGAGTGTTTCATGAATAGATTGTGTATATTCTGAATTTTAGTATTGATTTCATATTCTGAGGTTTATTTTATGAGATCATGATATGAGAATTAATTAAAGATGATGGAGATAATAACCATGTACCATCATAGTGGTCATGGTGACACTATGGATGTTCTTTTCATATGAGTTAGGTCATATGGTTTGCAGACCTAAGTACTTGAGGGTCGTGCACCATTGGTGGGTCACCATGTGTAACAGGTTGATGCCGACACATGCCACTAACGGATTGATGCCGAGTGGGCCCTATTTACTTACTTAAGAACATCAAGGGATTAAAAACCCTTTTGGTCTGAGACTCTACCAAAACAAATTGTTGTTTGAAACGCATAATGATTGCAAGTGTTTGAATTATGATTTTGTTATGAGTTTAAATATGTTTAATGAAATTAAATACCCCAAAATTTTGTTAAATAATTAAAAATAAATAAGTTTAATGAAATTAAATACAATAAATTAAGTGAATTAATTTTGAAGATTTAAAAAAAAATTTGGGTACAAATTATGGGTTGGCAAATGAAAAATAATATGTAATGGAGATATAATAAAATAAGAATTTTAGTGCAAAAATCGTACATATTTCGATATAGAAAAGTTACCCAAAAAAATAATAATATGAAATATCTGAAATAATGAGGTATAGATCAGTATTAAGCCCAAATTAAGGTTTTACCTAGAATTGAATTGAATTTAGAATGCCCTACCTTCTATTTTTGAAATTGATGAATGTTTTAGAAAGTGTTTTCGAAAAGGAAAAATATATTTTGAAATGTTTTGTTTGGATACAAAGACTACAAGTTGAGTTGATAGGGGGTGAGCCTTGTCCTGAGTAAAGCTAAACATTGAAAGGGAGGTGGGTTATCTTACCCTAGAAAGCGCGGTTGCTAAGCAGACTTCGGTCTTGCCGCCCGATCTGCAGGTTGTCCCACCAATTCACATGAGTAGTCTGAGTTGAAGAACACCCTTACATTCTATTAAAGAAAATAAGAAGGTTGGAAATTAGGGCAAGTAATTGATTAGAAGTCGAAAAAGATGCCAAAGGTGGTATCTTGACTAAGACAGAGGTTGTAAGTCAACCAAAATCGAACCTTAGGTCCAGAGAAAAGACCTTAGGTAGAAACGTGTGTAGCCATAATGGCACAATGGATCAAAAGCATAAAACTCTAGGGCATAGGCTAGAGACGGAAACTTGTGTAAAAATAGAAAATTGTTTGATCAGGACACGAGACCGGGAAGCTTCTGTTCTTTCGATTTCTATGTAGTATGGGATGCATAGGAATTTGGGGATATGGTGGAAGCCTGGACTCGGAGAATGATGGACCATGTGTGGTGAATAATCGGTAACTCTGGCAGAACGGGTTTCTCTATGCTCATTGGTATGGGACGATTGAGTATAGTGGGTTCGGGAACCTTAGTTATCGAGCCATTTGCGAAATTGTTTGGGTGCAATCTGTTCTGAGTGAAAGCCTAAGTGGAAGGGGTAGAATGGTATGGGACACTTGAACCTGAAAGCTTAGATGGAAGCTTGGAACCTTGCTGTGCTAGCTTAATTGTATGATTGTATGATATGCATGCTTTACTGTTTATGCGCTTTGAAACCCAAATCCTGTACCCATGCATGAAAAGAACCTAGAAGAAAGACTTTAGGCCATTGAACAAATCGAGAACCTAGAAACTAAATCTAGAGCCATGATAGCATGAATATTTGACACATATTATGACATTAGGCCTCCAAACCTACAAAGAAGTTGTAGAACGAGCTTTAATCCTAGAACAAGAGTTCAACCTGGAAGAAAGGTTGAGAGGAAAGAATAAGCAGAACAAAAATGGAAAGGACCAACAAGGGACCTAGAAGAAAAACAAAAGTGGTAAGGCTCCACAGAAATAGGGTCAGAACAAGGACGAGTCAAGGGAAGAAGCTAAGAGGCTGAGATTATGTTTCGTATGCAAGCAGAAGGGTCATTTGGCAAAAAATTGCCCAACTGCACCAGCTCAGGCTTCCCGATAGCAACAACAGAATACTCAGGGGGGAAGTTAGAATGGGTGACCTCAAGCCAGACAGAATCAGAATGCCAATTAGGGGCAAAACCAAGGCCATGGTCAGAACCAGGCTAGAGTGTTCGCGGTTGAGGCCCAGGAAGACTAGGTCTCTACAGTGGAAGGTACATTCCTGTTATTCAATGTTGTTGTGAGACTGTTGTTTGACTCGGGTGCCTCAAAACCTTTTATCTCTGAAAAACTAGTTGATAGGTTACAACTTGTGGCAAAAACAATGCCTGTGACTTTGAATATGTCCACACCAATAGGGACCATTGTGACTTCAAAGAAGATGCGTAGTTGTAACCTTAGGTTTGGGGATAAACTTTTAACAGTCGACCTATATACCCTACCTTTCTATGGCTATGATGTAATCTTGGGGATGGATTGGTTAGATCTGTACTAGGCCCAAATAGATTGTCTTAAGAGACGGGTAACCATAACATTACCTTTTGGGGAAATCTTTAAAATCAATAGGGATATGCGAAGACTACCAAGAAGTCCAACCCTAGCTTACTGAATTGCTTGAAGTAGACGGATGAGTTCGAGGAACTCTCTGAAGAAGAACCTACTGAATTAAAGAATATTCATGACCTAGCTGTAGTTAGTGAGTACGAGGATGTGTTCCCAAATAACTTACCTGGACTACCAACAGCAAGAGAGTTAGAGTTCAAGATCGAACTTCACCTTGGAACCAACCTTATAGCCATACCTCCTTACAGGATGGCGCCAGCAGAATTAATTGAACTGAAAACTCAACTGGATGTGCTTAGGGAGAAAGGTTTCATCAGGTCGAGTGAATCACCTTGGGGAGCTCCAGTGTTGTTTATGAAGAAGAACGATGGTTCTCTGAGACTTTGTGTTGACTACCGAAAGTTGAATCAAGCTACAGTAAAGAACAAATATCATTTACCAAGGATTGATGACCTATTTAATCAATTACGAGGAGCCACTCATTTCTCTAAAATTGATAGGTCGGGTTATCATCAGCTGAGAATTACGGAGTCTGACATATACAAGACTGCCTTCAGGACAAGATATGGACACTTCAAGTTCACCGTGATTCCATTTGGTTTGACCAATGCCCCGACTGCCTTCATGGATTTGATGAACCGAGTGTTCAAATAATACCTTGACCAGTTTGTAGTGGTATTCATGGATGATATCCTAATATACTCTAAGTCAAAAGTTGAACACCTAGAACACTTGAAAATCGTGCTAGAAACTCTCAGAAGGAACCAGCTATATGCTAAATTCAGTAAGTGCGAGTTCTGGATGGAAACTGTCAAGTTTTTTGGCCATGTTGTGTTAGCAAAAGGCATTTCTGTAGATCCAAAGAAAGTGGAGGTTATTATGAACTGGAAGCCACCCAAGATAGTAACAAAAATCAGAAGTTTCTTGGGCTTGGCAGACTACTACAGAAGGTTCATTAAGGACTTCTCTATGACTAAGGTGACCAGAAAAGGAGTTAAGTTCCAATGGGATGAGAAATGTGAATAGTCATTCCAAGAATTGAAGACAAGATTGACTACGGCTCCTATTCTAGTCACCCCCACTCTTGGTGTTACTTACATACTGATGCTTCGCTGATTGGGCTTAGAGAAGTGTTGATGCAGGAAAGACAAGTAGTCGCTTATGCTTCGAGACAACTAAAGGTCCATGAGAGAAATCACCATACTCATGGCCTAGAGCTAGTGGCCATTGTGTTTGCCCTGAAGATTTGGAGACGCTACCTTTATGGTGAGAAATTTGAGCTATTTTCAGACCACAAGAATTTAAAGTACATCTACACCCAGAAGGAGTTGAACCTCAGGCAACGGAGATTGATGGAATTCTTAAAAAACTATGATTTTCAATTGCACTAACATTCAGGGAAGGCCAATGTGGTGGTCGATGCTTTGAGTAGGAAGTTCAACAAGCAGGAGGAAGAAAAAGGCCAGATGTACCAGTTGATTGAAGATTTTAGGTTGGGTGTAAACCTTAATGAAATGAAGCTTATCTTTACAATATGTCTTGCCAACCAGACCTATTACATTAGATCAAGGATGAACAGAAGCAAGACAAATGGCTTGATCAACTAATTGAAGGAGTCACACAAGGAAAACATACTAACTTCAGGATGGATGCTGAAAACATCCTAAGGCTCGAAGAAAGGATATGTGTACCTCAGCAGGGACAGAGCAAGCAGGTCATACTGGATGAAGCTCATAAGACTAAGGATACCATGCACCCTGGTGGGGATAAGATGTACCAGAACCTCAGGAAAACCTACTAGTGGAGAAGAATGAAAAGGGACATAGCCAAATATGTCTGCTTAACATGCCAACGAGTGAAAGCAGAACACCAAAAACCCTCAGGAATGTTACAACAACTCCCAATCCTTGAATGGAAGTGGGATAACATTGCCATGGACTTCGTCAGTGGTTTACCCAGAAACCAAAGAGGAGAAGACATTGTTTGGGTAATAGTGGATCGTCTCATCAAAATGGCTCACTTCTTGCCAATCATGTCCACAAACCAAGTAAGCAAGCTCGGAGAAATCTATGTGAAAGAAATCATCAGACTTCATGGTGTACCCAAGACTATTGTGTTTGACAGAGACTTTCGCTTCACTTCCCAATTCTTGCAGAGCCTATAGAAGGAGATGGGTACTAAGCTCACCATGAGTACAGCTTTTCACCCTCAAACACATTTGAGAGAGTTATCCAGATTTTGGAAGATATGTTGAGAGCTTGCGTTCTAGACTTTAAGGGGAATTGGAGCAAGTACTTACACTTGGCAGAGTTTGCCCATAACAATAGTTATCAGGCAAGCATAAAAATGGTTCCATTCGAACCTCTCTATGGAAGACCCTGTAGATCACCTACCTGTTGGGCTGAACCTGAAGATCAAGTATTAACTGGGCCAGACATGGTGGAAAAAATGAGCAACCACGTCAAGTTAATACAAAAGAGACTGGCTACTGTGCAGAGCCGTCAAAAGAGCTACGCAGACAAAAAGAGAATACCATTAGAGTTCCAAGTTGGGGACAAAGTATTCTTGAGAATCAATTCTCAAAAAGGTATTAAAAAGGTTTGGATTCAAAGGAAATTATCTCCAAGGTATGTCGCACCCTTCGAAATACTTAGAAGAATCAGGGAATGTGCTTATGATTTGGATCTACCAAACCGGATGACTTCTGCACATAATGTATTCCATGTATCCATGTTGAGGAAATACGAACTTGACCCCTCTCATATCATTCATTGGGAGGAAGTGAATATTCAAGATGATGCTACCTACGAGGAAACAACAGTCAGAATCCTTGACCACAAGGTGCAAAATCTAAGAATAAAGAATATCCGGTTAGTGAAGGTGTTATGGAAACACCACGAGGTCGAAGAAGCCAAATGGGAACTCGAAAGCGAGATGAAGACCAAGTACCCGCATCTATTCATAAGGAATACCTAAATATGTACAAATTTTGAGGACGAAATTTTTTCTAAGGAGGGTAGGTTATAACATCTTGAAAGTTTATATGAAATTTGAATTTTTACTTGGAAAATTATACAAAATTGATGAATAAGAATTTTGGCAAGTCCTAGTTTACCCAAATGAGGAATAAAAATCAATTTAGTGGATTTTGGAAGAAAAAAATATGATTATAATGCATAATACGATCATAGCCAAAAATACAAGGATATGTGCAATTTTTTATGAAAACAAGATTAGAAAGTCAATTGGGATCGAGATTTGGCAAAAACATTCAAAAAGAAAGCAAGAAATTCGGTTGAAAAAACAAAAACAAATTCAAAATGCCGTGAACCGTAGATCTGGAATCTGATCTCATCATCCTATGGCCAAGATCAGATCTGCACGTACGCACGAAAGCACCAAATCAGAAAGATCGGACGGCCATAGATTCGCATGCGTAACTCGAGGAAGATCAAGCGGCTAGAATGAGATTCGTTGATCGCGAAATCGAATCCGCACACTGTGATCGAGGATCATCCAACAGTCGAGATCAAAGCTGCGTGATTAAATCGCGAACGTTGATGCGCTTGAGGATCATCGGACGGTTCAGATCAAAGCCGTTTTGATTAAGATCATGATCGTTGATGCGCTCGAGGAAATTCAACGGCTGTGATAAAAAAATCCAAATTCTGTTGATTCATCCGAGATTAATCCAACGGTTCTGATCAGATCCGAATGCGTGTCTCGAGGAAAAATCGAGGAACCAGATAAAACCAAAAATTTAAATTAGGAAAATTCCCAAAAAATATGAAAAAAATTTCAAAAATTCTAAAAAATAGTTTCTAAATTCTGAAAAAATATTTCTAAAATTCAAAAAAATTTGAAAAATTCTCATTTTGCTCTAACAATTAGAAAGTACGAAATTAAGTAGAATTAGGGTGTTTTATTCAAAGAATAACTCAAAACTTTCTATTTTTCTCCTCTAAAAATTAGAAAGTACTAAATTGTAGACAAATTAGGAGTTTTACTCCAAGAACAACTCAAAACTTTTTGATTTTTTTCCTTGAAAAATCTATATAAACCCCCCTAGACTCATAATTTCATTCATTCTAAAGAATAAGAGTTGAATGCTCCTCTTGTTTTCTCAAAGCCTTCTTTTTGGCACCTTTTTTCCATCTTCCCTTCTTGTGTGTGTGAGAAGCTCTCGAATTGGGAAATTAAATTGGGCGATCTTCATTGGCACTAATATGTGGGGGAAACTGCTGCCAAAATTTTGGAAGAAAAGTGTCACAAGGTGGAAGTGATTTCTAGAACACCCTTCTTGTAACACCCCAACCCCCACGTTCTTTGATTTGAGAGTTGGACATAACCACCATTCCCTTTGACGGTGGACTTAACCAATTGGCGGGTCAGGCCGGTATTACTTTACAAGCGACACACACTTGACTTTTTATTTTTCAATACCACTTGCCTTAGCATAAGTTCAATAATACAAATTCACATATAACAA
>JAJIYU010020571.1:0-10369 GCA_030144865.1 Tinospora cordifolia | reverse complement strand
ACGCGAGTATGTATGTATATATATAGATATATATATATATATATATATATATATATATTTATAGGAGCGCGTTATAACTGATAACGGCTCCTTTTTAAAAATAAAATTAAAAAAAAAAGTTTAATTAAAAAACTGAAAAAGGAAGTTAAGTTTTTGAATTACACTTTTATCCTTACTGAATTAGGGAGCACAAATGTTTTTAGCAGCTCTACTAAGATCTGCATTTACACTTTTACCCTTAATAAGAACTTGTTGAACAAGCAGGGGATTTTTTGATTGTTTACTGTGAAACTTTCTTGCTATCTAACATATTTGTGAAACTTTCTTGATTGTTTATATTATTTTTATTGTTTACAATAATTTTATTGTAATAGGGTTAAAATAGTAATTGTGTGATTAACTAATTTCAATATTTTTTTTTACCTTTTGTATTTTAAAGTTTTTTATAAATATTTTTATGTATCTTTTTAAACATTTAAACTTTTAGTTGAACTAATAATAATAATAATAATAATAATAAGATAACACAATTATTTCAAAGTTTAACTAAAAGGAGATGGTTGCACTAAGTTGCAGTTAATCAACAAAGAACTAATTTGCTTATGGAATATGATATTGAAATGAATATATATATATATATATATATACATATATATATATAGGTAAATGATTTTCAAAAATGTTACTTTTTAATTATTATTTTTATTTATTTTAGACATTAGGTATATAGGTCTCAATTTGGTATTAACTCATAAAAATTACTATAAAGGTCACTTTCATTAAAAAAGTGTTAAATAGATAACTTTGTTAAAAAATAAATGAGTTATTTACCACTCAAACTAACACCTTATCAGAAAATTTTAATAACATTTAACTGCACTAAGATGGATTTTGCGAGGGTTTGAAACCTAATGAGCATTTAAGTTTTACAATAGTTTCAATGTAACAGTATTTTCTTTTTCTATCTTTTGTTTAGTAATTACAATAAAACTTTCGTTTTTTTTTCCTACTGTATTAGCAATACTACAAGCTCTGCTCAGTAAAACTTATAAGTAAAAATGATAGATTGAATTAGAGTAGGGTGAAACTTATAAGTAGAAATGATAGATTGAATTAGAGTAGGGTAAAACTTATAAAGAAAAATGATAAATTGAATTGCACTTATAAAGAAAAATGATACATATACAAGTACGCTATAACTCAAATATTGTTTAAAGACATTACAATGGTACAAAATATATTTGATCTAAGCATTACGAGAGGCCCTCTGCTTCCTTGCTAAAACTCGTCGAAAAGACTGTGATGATCCAACATTGTTTTGCACAATAGGGCTTGAAGGCATATTCGCCTTATCAACAGTATCGGAATGCACTGCTCCTCCAATTTTAATACCTACGAACACATCGACCATGGAGTCTACACAGCTGCATGCTCCATCATATGACTACTGCTCTTCAGGCAATGATCTCCACTGCAACCCAATGTGGAGTACAATCCTAATTCCCTGGCACAAAAATTAAAACTATTAAAAGACAAGAAGAATATAGATATATTTAAATGTTGAACATAAATAACGAATTTTTACCCGATTGACATCATTGTCCAAACTCTGACTGCCATGCTTAGCCTCAGCTTCTAGGTTTTTGATAATAGGATGAGATATTGTTGAGTATCACTCTATGTAACCTAGTGCTGAGTCTCATAGATGACGTATCTCATCCCCCTAACACTTATGCCCAAAAGATATTTTTGCCACCTCTCAAATAATTGCGGAATAAACATATGTTTTACCGAATATTTACTTCTGGTGGCCCCTCGCTCAACTTTTGTTGGCTCAAGTGGAGCGTTTGGTATTGATTGTATATATCCTAGCTATAGAAGAAATCTATCAGGATAGTATGACTCTACAATTTTTAAGCAGTTAATTAGCCCAATGTAAAATGTTACCTCCAATACAAATGCACCTCTCTTGAGTCTCTATACGAAGCCCAGTAAATTTGAAAAAGATATAACTTCTTTAAATCATAAAGAACGAAACTACATACTTATAATTAAAAGAATTCAATTGTAACACTTTGTATTTTAATATGATACATAAATTAATTTAAATAAAAATAAATATGTATAAAAATACATAATTGTATGAACTATGCATATATATACGTATAATTACATACATATATTAAAAATACACGATACGTGTATAAATAAATTAATTAAATTAGTTATTGAAAAATAATTGTTGTGGGAAAAATAATTAAAAGAGATAATTAGAATTGAGAATCCATATATATATATATATATATATGGAAGTCATTTTGAGAAATTGGAAGGTGTAGTTGGTTGGGGTAAAAATAATAATAATAATAAAAGATAAAAACCAAAAGGGAGATGGACAATATTTTTTAAGTGGGACAGGAATTGTAAAAGTTAGTGGCAACACACACACATATATATAGTGGTTAAGTGAATAACATTTGAGTAATTGGGTTAAGTGATTAGGGGTAGTTCAGTAAATTTATTTGACAATTGTATAGGTTTGGATGTGGGGCGGTGGAGAATGCAGCATAATCTGTTTTCTTCATTGCTTATTTTGTTTCCTATTTTTAGAACGTCAAACGCCAGAAAACAAAACAGAAGGGAAAGGAGAAAAAAAAGGAAAAAATATGATTTTTTTCAAAGGATTTGACGTATAAGTAAGCCCTTTTTTTATTTTTGTTATAAAAATATTAAATAAGTTAAATATTACGGACCTAGGGGTATAATTTTTACTATAAGAGATATTTTATAGTAGTACCCAAAAATAGCGTATTCCTTCACCGTGAGTAAAACTCAACAAAAATTATATTAATACACTTCTGGTGATACGTAGATCCCAGATATGTGCTTAGTTTTCATTTCTTTTGTCCTGTACACCCAAAAATAAATACCAAAAGTTAAATAACCTTTGGATAGACTTTTGGGTATGTTAAACCTAATTAAAACTTTGATTGAAACCCATAAGAATGTAAAGAATGAAATACGTACCCATCGATACCAAATTCATAAATTTTGGATATTAAATAGATTTTTGGTGAATGATTGACCATTTGTATTATTTAAAAAAATTAGAAAAAGTCAGTAAAAATTTATTTGTATAGCCTATTTAATTTATTTGCTGTTATAAAAATACTTGAGGTCTAATGTCCATGAGCAATAAATTAATTTTAAAGGTTATTGAGACTATTCGAGTTAATACGCAACAATACTTGAGGTGTAATGTACATGTAGAATTAAATATAAAAAATAAATACATTAGAAATTATGATAAAAATAAATTAAATTTGATTTGTGCATCTGAAATTATATTTGATAGGATAATTGTGGTGGATTGAAGCATAAATTTTGGGAGTAAATACTAGAAATTGATTGTACATGAATTTTGTGAGTGATAAATATTTCTGGTATTACGTGAACGGTGATATTATGTCAAAATCTTTGATTTTTATTAAATAAGAACTAATGCAGATGAAAATATATATTATATATGAAATGATAGATTATATATTATTGAATTTTACAATAAATTTGGAAGTGGTTGATTATCATACAAGGAAGTAAGATACATGCCCAACGAGATTAATTGTTGGTATTCTGTGAGTATTTCTTTATTTTGATTATTTATATGACATTGCAGATATAAAAAAATAATTTGAATGTAAGCATGCTATTTATATTGACATCGGTTGCATTTGGTTTGAAATTCATGAAAGCTTATTTATACGGCGGCATGTTTTAGATTTGCAAGAGCAGATCTAAAATACAGTATCGTCTCATTGGACTTAGTCATAGGAAATAATACTTATTATGTGATAATCCATATGAGACTGAGCCATGAGAAGTATTAGTCTTTCTCCATATGATAATCCTCAAAATAATTGTGGAATTGGTGATAATTAAAGGTGCAATCTACTATTGTTCGGGCCAGACAAGAAGTGAGACTAACTCTATTTCTGAAAGATGTAGATATGCATGCATTATATTAAATGATGTATTGAAAATAGTATGATCATTATGTTGAATGCATATATGTATGATTGAAATGTGCATGATGGATTTAAATGTTTTATTTAATTTGATTTTCTGCATGGTTATTTAAATGCATCTAAATGCCATAAATAAAGATTATTTACTGGGCATGTTGTCGCTCACTTATTATCTTCAATATTTCAGGAACAGATAGAAAAGGGAAGAGGCCAACACATGATTAGTAGTCTGCTCTTCAGTTACTATTGCGTGCGTAGGTTTAATTATTTTGTGGGCTATATTTTATATAATTATAATTATTACTGTATATGTAATATTACCAGAGGGATTTGGATCTGCTTATACTAGTTAAGAGTGCAGAACATTGTAGATTATGAATTTTGAGTTATGATTGATGATAGCATGTGGAATATTATCTGTTATGGACTTGTGAATTGGTAATATTGTTTATCAGGTGTGAATGTTCCTTTGGAATAAGTCAAAATTTTAGGGGAGACTCTATCGAAATTTTTGTATGGATATTGAGTAGTTTTGAGTGTAAGAAGGTGACATAATATTATATACGTAGGTGTGACATATATGGTATTATATGCCAGTCGTGACGTCACTTTTACGAAGTGGGTTGCGACATCAATAACATGTAATAATTACCTTATGATGATGCAACTGGTCGATTGCTTGACGAAGCACAAACATGTATTCATCGTCAAGACCCATCTCCATCCTTTGAGTCCACATCACAATGTGCGCCAAATTATTATAGTAGTGGGGATTGACGAGTAGACAAGTAAAGAAAAAATGGTCATATATCCAACCCTATAGAAATCATATATTCAAACAACCATCATATATAAATGTATATAGAAAACACAAATATTTGATCTTATATAAGAGTGACAAATATACCTCGAGTAGGGTAAGAAGCCCTGCAACCTGACAAGCCTCAGCTCGTGAAGCACTACCAAGCTGGCGATACAAATATGCAAGAGTGGCTACTCCCCAAGCGTATGACCCCATAGTGTCCACATTCTTTAAGAGCTGGAGTTGGAGACGTGAACTTGGGTACCACTTTTATCAGTAAATAATGTATTGCCCAGGAGATACAAAATGAAAGCATTGGCAGTTGTTTTAACACTGTAGTAATCATTAATATTCTCTTTGGTAATACCAAAGGCATTTCATAGCCATCTCTTACTTACAGTGAGCCCTTTAGCCATTTTAATTTCTTCATCGGCTTCTTCTTCGGACACACCAAGGCAATCGCACACCCATTGCATAGCAGAGTCAAACTTGATCGATTTTATGGACATCGATTTGCCTATCAGTGGAACACTAAGAAGAATGCAGACATCGTCAATTGTAATCAACATCTCACAGAATGGAAGGTGAAATGTGTTCGTCTCTAGATGCCACCTCTTAATGAATGCTAACATGAGCGTCTTATTAGCATAGCTATAGGAACATGTGATTAATGGGCTCAATCCGAATCTATTGATCAACTCTTGTAGGCGAGCCTGTTCTGGGTGACATTCAAGGTCCCAAGATTTGATCATATTTCCATGGTTGATAAATTTTAGTGGGCCTCAATGTTGCACTCACGAATGTTTTTATTTCAAAAAAAATATTATAAATAATTCATTGTTGAGAAAAAAAAATATTTGACTATAAACTATAAGGATTAAAATTTACTTCATTCTTCTATACTGCTGCAACAACATGGTACTTAAAACTCTTAAGAACTGATGGATCAAACGGACCACCAGGAAAAGGTCTAAGAATATCTTCACCTTCTTTATGTTCTTCAAGAGCATGACCTACTTCATGTTCTTCAGCTTCTTCTTGTTGTTGTGAATAATGAGAGGAGGTTTCGCTGACTGAAGAAAGGTTAGACCTTGTTGCCACCATAGCTCGCCTCGGTGATGCTGTTAATGGGGGCTTAGAATAAGATGCACTTTCTGACTCAATGCTCGGTCTATTTCTTATAACTATTGTTTTTTGGCACCATTTCTGTGTAAAATATAACTAATCATTAATTCATTATAATATTAAAATGCAAATAACCATATAAATAAAAAACTAGAAAAAAAGTTCGTCAATTATGGGTCTCAACCAATGGTAGAGACTCTAAGGAGAGTTTTGGCCAAGCAATGCCAAGACTCTAAAGAGAGTTTCAGCTACATAGGGTCGAGACTGTGTCTTCGCAATGGCTAATCCATTGCTCGCGAGTCATATACGAAATTGAAGCTTACACTATCTAAATTATGACAAAATAAATTTCAAACACAAAAACTACAAATCTTACTAGATACGCGTTTCTCTTTCGAAGATTTGTTGAAATCCGATGAATGTTATAATTTCGGCAATGGCACGACTTTGGTGTCACAACAGCTACAAATGCACTCTTTAAAGCCTGTGCAATAGATTTTCGGCAGTAGAACTACTTTGGTGGGTGATTTTCAACAGTTGAACGACATTAGTTTTATTGGTGATCGACGTTCTCGGTGTGGTGTAGCATTTCCAATGTGGTGTGGTTAATTACATTAATTAGGTAGTTAAGCTTTAAATAAGGATAGTTTAGGCTTTTTACAAAAATATGGGATAAATACATCATTTTTTAAAAATGAGTGGGGTGAACTTAGTGATAAGAGTGAACTAATCTACTTGTAAGGTAATTTTAGCTAGGGGTGTTCATCAACTCGACCAGCCCACCCAACCCAAACCTTTTGGGTTGGTTTGGGTTGAGTTACATTAGTTATTTGGATTGGGTTGAATTTTAAAATGCCTAACCTCAAGGATTTGGGTTGGATTGCGGGTTGAATACTTAAAAACCCAAATGTAACTGACCCAACTCAATCTTACTTATTTTTCTTTTTTACTTATAAATGTTTTTAAAAATAAATAAAATTAGTTTTTGAAATATTTTTATTATATATAAATGATAAACTTATAAGTAACTGTTTAAATTGATATGATTATTTATGTTATATCAAATCTTCTTTTTATATAAATACCATCTATTATTTTCAAAAACTAATAATAATTATTTTTTCTTTTTGCAAAATCATCAAGTTTACAATAGAAGAATTTCAATTTAAAAGATGACGTCATTAACTTTTACTAATGTTAAATTTATATAAATCAAAGTAATAAGAATATTTCAAAAATAATATTATTTTTATATGTATAATGAGTTGACTATAAATTATAATTAAAAATAAATATACAGAAAAATTTTAATTTAATAGTTCTTTTGTAACGAAAACATTGAAATATAATAAAAAAATATTGAATTAGAGCCAACCCGATAAACCGACCCAACCCAAACCGAACTCGAACTGTTTGAATTAGGTTGAGTTTAATCATAGATTGATTTGGGTTGGGTTTGAACTTTTCCAACCTGAACTGTTTAGGTTGGGTTGCGGGTTTACCCTAAACCCAACCCAACTCAACCCACAAACACCCCTAGTTTTAGCCCCACTCTTTTTATTTTGTTATTTGAGGATAAAAGTGTAAATGAATACTTAACTTCCTTTTTCGAATTTATGATAAAAGATCTATTTTAATTTTAAAAAAGAGCCAATATAAGTTATAGCCTGCTTGTATAATGTATAATGCTTTCTCGCTTGTTCTAAAGTCCAATTTCTCACTTCTTGTTCTATAAGTTTGGCAGAAATAGAAAGTCTGGGCGAGCAACATCTGATCGATCAAAGACCATGTTTGGGAGAAAACTTGTAGTGTGATTTGCAAAGTCCAGGTGAGTGATGCAGATTATGAATTTGATTTGATTTTTTAAGTTTTTTTATAAAAGTTTTTTTTTTTTGAAAATTAGTAAAAAATAGTTAGTTAACAACTTACATGCTTATATAAGTTTGTCTTAATATTTTCAAAGCTATATACTTGTAGGTATAAGTAGGAAAATACGACCAACGAGTTATTTGTTCGATGGTCCGCTCGCCATGATGTATACATGAGGTCTTGATTTTGAGTCTCGTGAATGCAGTAACCCTTATTAGGAGGTCCAACCTGAAAAATGGGGGCGGATCATAGGCCGAATGAGATTTAATTTCAAGGTGTGTATTAAGCTCGTTCGGGAATATCCTATGGGGAACAAAAAAAGAGTAGGAAAACACGCTTATAGTTATAAAAGTGTGTTAAATTGTTAACAAGTTTTTAAAAAATAAAAAAATATTTTTTAAAAAATTTAAAAAGAAAATTAAGTATTAATTTATACTTTTAGCCTTATCAAAAAAAAAAAAAAATGTTGGTGGTAAAACTTAACAAACTTAACAACTCTACTAAAGGTAAGTAGCTATCAACCTTCCTTTTTCAATTGTTTAATAAAGTTTTTTTAAAAATAAAAAGTCATTAATAACTTGGCACACTTAGATAACTATGCTTACTCACTTATTCTATAACTTTGACAAAAATAATTAAAAAAAACTGTAGTTAAATTTTTTTAAAAATAAAATCAAAGCTATAGAGCAAGGAGAAAAATATACTTGTTGAACAAGATAGAAAGCATATTATGAGCACCATAAGTTGCTGACGACTCTTTCCAAAAAAATACAAATAAAAAAATTATTTATTAAAAAATTAAAAAAAGGATTTAAGTTTTGATTTGACCATTTTACCACTGGAAAATGTTGGTTATTATATTTAACAACTCTACTAAAGGTAAGCGTTTATCAACCTTCTTTTTAAAAAAAAATTAATAAAATATTTTTTCTTAAAAATGTAAAAAAAAAAGGAGTCATTAACAATATGACCCACTCATATAAAAGTGCTTTCCCACTTATTCTACAATTATATATATATATAATATTTTTTTTTTCTTGTTTGTAACTTTGGTGAAAATAGAAAACTGTGGTAAAAATCTTTTTTTAAAAAATAAAAAATTTAGAACAAAGAGGAAAGTATACTTGTAGAATAAGAGGGATAACAAATTTATATAAGTGCATTAAGTTATTAATGAGTCTTTCTGAAAAAGAATACAAATAAAAAAATTATTTACTAAAAGAAAATTAAAAAAGAAATTTTAGTCTTAATTTGCATATTTTTCCCTTAAAAATGTTGGTGGTAAAACTTAACAACTAAACTTAAAGTTAATAATTGTAGCTCTTCCTTTTTTTAATTTTTTTAAATAAATATTTTTTTTGAGAAAAATTATAAAGGAAAATACATAAGTTGGTAAGAGCTCATTCTTTTTAACAAAGTAAAAGCTAAAACTATACAAAACATATTTGACCTAAAATGACTGTCAGTTTTATTAAGATTTATGTCATAGATGAATAATTAGAATGTATTGTAAACTTTTTATTTTATTTAAGCTGCAAATCTCTCTTAATGTAGTTAAACATTGTTAAAAAGTTTCTGATAGGTGTTAGTTTGAGCGGTAAATTACTCATTTATTTTTTTGACAAAGTTATCTATTTAAGACTTTTTTTTTTTAATGAAAGTGACCTTTATAATAATTTTTATGAGTAAATACCAAATGGAGACCTATACACCTAAAGGTCTGCAATAAACAAAAAATAATAATGAAAATTAGCATTTTTTTAAAAATCATTTTACCAAATATATATATATATATATATATATAATATTTTCATTTTAATATCATATTCCATAGACAAATTAGTTCCTTTTTGATTAACTGCAACTTAGTGCAACCATCTCCTTTTAGCTAAGCTTTGAAATAATTGAGTTATATTATTATTATTATTATTAAAAGTTTGACTAAAAGTTTAAATGTTTAAAAAGATACATAAAAATATTTATAAAAAAATTTAAAATACAAAAGGTAAAAAAAATATTGAAATTAGTTAATCACACAATTACTATTTTAACCCTATTACAATAAAATTTTTTTAAAAAATAAAAATAATTTTTTAAACTTTCACAAAATATATTAGATAGCAAGAAAGTGTAAATGCAAATCTTAGTAGAGTTGCTAAAAATATTTTTGTTTCCTAAGTCAATAAGGATAAAATTGTAATTCAAAAACCTAACTTCCTTTCTCGGTTTTTAAATTAAACATTTTTTATTTTTATTTTACTTTTAAAAAAGAGCCGTTATAAGTTGTAACACCCTCATACGTATAGACATATATATAATATTTACTTTCCCGCTTGTTCTGAAGTCCAGATGCTCCCTTCTTGTTCTGTGGAATTAGAAAGTCTGGGCGAACAACATCTGGGAGAGCAATGTCTGATCGATTAAAAACCATGTATGAAAGAAAACCTGTTGTGATTCGCCAAGTCTGGGCGAGCAACGCAGATTATGAATTCAATTTGATTCGTAGAGTGGCGCCGATGTTCCCGCTCATTTCCATGGACACCGAATT
>JAJIYU010020570.1:0-10349 GCA_030144865.1 Tinospora cordifolia | reverse complement strand
ACTGTATCCATTGTTGATGAGGAAGCTTGTGAGCCTTTCATACCAGGCACGTGGTGCTTGTTTGAGACCATAAAGGGCCTTTCTCAGTTTGAACACATAATCTGGATGATGTTATCCTCAAATCCTTTGGGTTGTTCTACAAAGACTTCTTCGTTAATGTACTCATTCAAGAAGGCGTTCTTCACGTCCATTTGATGTAGTTTGAAGTTCCTTGTACAAGCCACGGCCAAGAGTATTCTAATGGACTCCAAGCGAGCTACGGGAGCAAACGTTTCATCAAAATCTATTCCTTCAACTTGAGTGTATCCTTGAGCCACAAGGCGAGCTTTGTTCATAGTGATATTCCCATGTTCATCAGTTTTGTTCTTTAAGATCCATTTGGTCCCAATGATGTTCACATCTGGTGGTCTTGTAACTAATTTTTAGACCTGGTTTCTTTCAAATTGTTCTAATTCTTCTAGCATAGCCTCAATCCAGTTAGCATCCAGAAGTGCTTCTTTTACATTTTTGGGTTCATTTGTTGAGGTGAAGCGTGAGAATCTCACCATTTCTCTGTAATTCTTGCGAGGAACATTTCTGGGTTGTCTCCCTTGATGAAGATCCTCAATCATCAGTTCAGCAGGGTGATTCAATTGAACTCTGGATGAAGGTTCCTTGGACAGATCTGTTTTTGGGTTTTCTGGGTTGACTGTCTTGTCGTCTGTGTCACAGACTGTTGCGACAGTTGGATTGTGAGTTTCTTCAGAATTTTCAGAATCGCTTTCCTGCAGGGGCTCATCTTCTGAAGGAGTCTCATCAGCTTTTTCTTCCTTCTTATAGTCACAGACGGTAACATTAATGGATTCAATCACACATTGTGTGCGATTGTTGTAAACTTGATATGCTCTGCTGTTAGTTGAATACCCAAGGAACATTCCTTCGTCGCTTTTTGCATCAAATTTTTCAAGTTGATCCCTGTCATTAAGAATGTACCAGATGTTGCCAAAGATGTAAAAGTAACTTACATTGGGTTTTCTTCCTTTCCATATTTCATATGGCGTTTGATCTATTCTTGGACGTAGGTACACTCTATTGATTGTGTAAACAGCTGTATTTACTGCTTCTGCCCAAAACTTTGTAGGAAGACTTACTGCTTGAAGTATCTCCCGTGCCATTTCTTGAATGTTGCGATTCTTTCTTTCAACAACCCCATTCTGTTGAGAAGTCTTTGGTGCTGAAAATTCGTGACTGATACCCATTTCATAACACAAATTTGTGAGATGTTGATTCTCGAATTCCCTTCCATGATCACTTCTTATCTTTTTTATTTTGATCCTTTTTTCTGTTTGCAGTCTCGTACATTGGTTTTTGAAGTTGATAAATGTATCTGATTTCTCCCTGAGAAAAGTAACCCATGTAAATCGTAAGAAATCATCAATACAAACGTATACATACCTTTTACGCCCAAAACTTTCAGTTTGCATTGGCTCGAATAAGTCCATGTGAAGAAGTTCGAGAATTCTAGAGGTGGTAATGAACTGGACAGATGAGTGTTTAGTTTTTTTCTGTTTGCCCAGCTAACATGGACCACAAACAGCAGTCTGATTTGCATTTAGCTTTGGTAATCCTCGGACGACATCAATTCTACTGATATTCTTGAGAGTTTTGAAATTGATGTGTCCAAGCTTTTGATGCCAGATTTTCATAGTGTTCAGAACTGAATTGTGGCATTGATTTGAGAGTGTCATGATAGATTTTTCAACTTGATAATAGTTATCAGAAGTTCTGGTTCCCTTCATGTAGGTAGTTCTTGAATTGGTTGTGATGATGCATCCGTCTTTGGTGAAGTTAACCAAAAGATCATCATCACATAGTTGACTAATACTGATCAAATTTGTTTTTAGTCCCTCCATGAATAGTACATCCTGCAGCTTAGGAAGACCAACAACGTTTAATGTTTCCTTTCCAATGACCTTCCCTTTTTCTCCATCACCGAAAGTCACATGACGATCTTCACCTGCACAGAAGGAAGTTAAGAGTTGTCTGTTACCTGTCATATGCTTTGAGCATCCACTGTCAAGATACCATGTTTCATTTGAGCATGTAGACAGAGCAGTATGAGCAACCAATGCGATGTTCTGAGATTTTGGTATCCATTTCTTAATGATCTTAGAACTTGTCCTTCTGTTATGAAGACAAGTTTGCTAAAGTTTGTGACATTGTCTCCACTTATGTCCCTTTCTGCCGCAGAAAAAATAGATTAGCTTCTAAGTCCTGTTTGTGGTGAGAGTTGGACAATAATGTGACTTTGTGCTTGAACTTGATTTCTGATTGGTTTGATTCCTTTGATCATCTTCATATTTGTATCCAATACCTCTTTTATCACTGGAATTTTGTACGTGCTCAAGTATTTTTGTCAGTTTCGTTTTTCCTGAGTTTAGACGTTGAAGAGTTTGATCAGCAGCAGCAAGTTTACTTGACAGTTCTTCGATTTTCTTGTCCTTTTCTTTGATAACATCTTCCTGTGCTTTTACTGAAGTTTTCAGCACATGAACCTGCTCCTGTAAATCTTTGATCTGCAAGTTTCCCTGCAACCATTTGTTACACATAAGTTCATATGTATTGCGAAAATCCTCAGAACTTACCTCATCTTCACTTTCAGACTCAGTGGACACGGTGGCTGCAAGGTTCACAGAAGGTGAATGAGAGACTGGTGTTGTAAATGCTATGAAGTTGTTTGAAGTTGAATCTCCTTCATCCTGACTAGTATCAGATTCATCGCTCCATGTAGCATTCATGGATTTCTTCTTGAGAGTATTAGCACATTCAACCTAAATGTGTCCTATTCCCCCACACTCATGGCACTTTATATTTTTGAATTGATTTTCAATAGTGGGTGCCTCTTTGGTAAATCTTCTGTTGTCACTCCTGGTTCTTGAGGATACATTCTATTTTTTGTATTTTTTGAAAAATTTATTGAAATTTCTGGTGATTAGGGCGAACTCATCTTCCATCGTGAGAGGATTAGCTTTTGCCTGTAAAGCAATACCTTTGTCAGTCTTTTGGTTTGGAAGACTCATCTCATAGGTCTGCAAAGATCTCATAAGTTCGGCCAGTCGAATTTTTTTAAGATCTTTTGCTTCTTCAATTGCTGCTACCTTAGCTGCAAACTTAGGGGGAAGAGACCTCAAAACTTTTCTTACTTGTTTTTCATCGGAGTACCTTTCTCCTAGTAAGAAGGCTTAGTTAGCAATATCATGTAGCGTACTGTTAAGACTGGATATGCTTTCATGATCTTCCATTTTCAAGAGTTCAAACTGTGAAGTTAGCAACTGAAGTTTTGATATGCGAACAGCATTTGTACCTTCATACATAGTCTCCAAGGTTTCCCAAGCTTCTTTTGCAGATTCGCACGTTGCAATAAGTTTGAACTGTTCTATATCAACTGCATTGAAAATAGAATTTCGCGCCTTAGAGTTGGCTTGTTGTAGTTTCTTGTCTTCTTCAGACCATTCTGATTTTGGTTTGGTGGTAGAACTGTGTTCTGATACAAGAGGAGACCAGCCATCTTCAACAGCTCTCCAGGCCAGCTCGTCAAGGGATTGGATGAAGATACGCATCTTTGTCTTGCAGTAAATATAATTGCTTTCATCAAGAAGCGGAGGTCTAAAGATTGATCCTCCTTCCTTGAGATGGTGTTTTTCGTTGGCAACGTGACTCATTTTAATCTGCGGATCTCACCTGCCTGATTAAAGGCTATTGAAGAGAAGGTGACCCGCTCTGATACCAATTAAAATTACTAGAGTCACAGTAAGGGCACAAATGCAGTGAAGCAGGAAGCGTAAAGAGCAAGAAGATGACACACAATATGATAACGCAGTTTAGTGCCAACAACCTACATCTGCGAGGCCTCGCCCAGTTCAAGAATCCACTATAGAATAGAAAGATACACAAACACACAGTGACCACACGACACCACTCTTCAGAGAAGTAGCTTTACAGAAAAACAACAGCTACTTCTAAAACAAGCTAGTTTTCAGCAACCTTCAACATAACCTACTGTGATTGCTGAACATGAACAGAACACTGTTGTTTCTCTCGATCACTCACACAGATACAGGCAATAAGAAACAACCAAGATTCTTAACAATGGATAGAAGTCATCAAATGGTGCTTGAGTGATGATCTTTGGCTTCAGACAAGGTCGAGATTAAATAGAATGCAGAGACCGATCCTTCCTTTTGAGAAGCAGATTCTGGAAAATCTTTTCTGGGCAGACTGTCTGATAATATGTTGTTTCTTCTATTGCGATAGTCTCGCTGAAATCCAAAAACCTTTCCAGAACAGAAGCAAATCGTGAAATACTTTCATATGCTATAAATCCTTTTGATTTGAGAAGAATGAGATCAGAATGCACGACCTGTTTGAAAAGGAGAACATTCCTATTTTCCAAGATTCAGAAAAACAAATGAAGGAATGTTTCTGATATTGTAAAAACACAATCTTAATGAAGAAGGAAATACAACCGTTAATACAAGTGCTTCGAAAAGAAGTTTTTCAAAAAAGATGAGTTGTTACTATTGCAACGATTAGTAATCTTAGTAACATAGAAATAATTCGATTGCCAAATAGATCCATTATCTTATAAAGAAGGAAACTGAAATCAAAAGAATATTTTGACATAAAAGATGATGGAAAGAAATCCATTATCTTTACAGATCACGTTACCAAATAAAACAGGAAAGAAATCCAAAAAACAGATTTTCAGAAATAAAACCAAATCTGGAAAGAGATTAAAACGGGACAGAGCATTTCAAATAAAAACTAATTTGCAACAAATATTGCCAATTAAATAAGATCCTAACAAAAACATAGTTAATATTTTATAAAAACTATTTTGTTTTAACTTTTTTAATAAAAATTACGTGCAACACACATTTACATGCATATATATATATATATGAGAGAGCGCAAATAGTTTTGATAATTAAATAAGTTATGCATTATTGTATTTTGTTAAGGAATATACCTATGTTATGCCAAGGCGATACCGAGGTTATACTGGCGCTATGTTTCGTACGTTATAGGCTAAGTGATACCGAGGTTATATTGGTGCTATATTTCGTTATACCGCGCGTTATATTGCACTCTGTTTTGATATTATACTGAGGCGATATCGACAATATACCGATGTTATACTGACGCTTCGTTATTCTATCTGTTTCGTTTCTGTTTCTGATAGTATACACTAAATGTTCCTTTGTTAATCAGGCTTATGATAGTATACACTAGATGTTCCTTTGTTAATTAGGCTTATTTGATAGTTAGAGTTTCTGATAGGGAAGTTGTATTTTGATTTTATTATTTTTGAAATGAGAAAATGTTCTGTTCTATTATCTCTTGATATATTCCTTAACATATTTAAATATGTCAACAATACCCAACTAAAATAGCAAGCAACTCATTTTTATTAGTGATCCCTCTACATAACTGCTTTTTTTGTCCATTTATATATATATATATATATATATGCTAGCTACTTATGTTAATACTATTACAACAGTGATATTCCATACCTGAAATAAAACTTTATACCATTTAGTCCACAAGTACATAATCGATTCAAACAATTAAAATTAATGCCATCTTTTTTCGTAATTGTGGTTTACGATAATGAAATATTTAAACCTTTTTATATTTATTTATTAGATGGTGGAAGAATTTGGGGCTAGGCTCCCACCCTCAATTGAGATTTGCAAGAGATAGAGTAGTGAAGTGCTCGTATAGTTGTCTGTCCTCAAGACAGTTATTGCAGGAAACAGATTTCAAAAATCATTCAATTACTAACAGTAATTAATAATGTCTATGATGTTAATGTTTTTTTTGGGTGAACTTGAGCTCTTTACAGATGCTATTGAAAGGTTGGTCATGTATAATGAATTTACTGCTATTAGTTAGAACTTACAAATTAACATTTAGGCATATATGTCTGTAAGTTATTTAAGTTTAATTTAACGGTGATGCAGATGGGACATGAATGCAATGGAGCAGCTTCCAGATTATATGAAGGTATGTTTCCTAGCCGTTTTCAACAATGTGAATGAAATGATTTATCATACATTGAGGGAAAAAAACTTAGGATTTTTTGCATCACTCGACGAAAGCAGTAATTCCTTCACACCCTTCTTATTTCTGTGATCAATATTGTTCCTCATATACAATAGGTTTTATGTCTATCTTAATTGTTTTAGTGGGCAGATGTATGCAAAGCTTACTTAAAGGAGGCAAAGTGCTATTATAACAAATATACACCTACCCTTCAGGAGTATCTTAATAATGGGTGGATTTCAATAGATGTTCCATTATATTGACTCACACTTATTTCTCTTTAAAACATGAAATAACAAAGGGCACATTAGAGTTTATACAAGAACATGATCCAAATATTGTTTGCGATTTGTCAGACTTATTGATGGTTTGGCGACTTCCAAGGTATTGATTTGAGGATTTAAGCATATATGCAAAATAAAAATTGGGTGTTCACCAATTTTTATGATGTCTACTATATTTACGGTTCACTAGATGAGCTTGAGGTCTACAGATGCTATTGAGAGGTTTGTCTTAGACCTTAATAAACATATACACGTCACACTATTATATAACTTCGTTAAGTTTTGATCGTGATTCAGATGGGACATCGATGCAATGGAGCTTCTTCCAAATTATATGAAGATATGTTTCCTAACTGTTTTTAACTTTGTGAATGAAATGGTCTACAATGCCTAAAAGGAAAAAGATTTGGATATGCCATTATTATTTGAATCAATGTTATTCCTAACATATCATAGCTCTATGTCCCTTTGTTTGTTCTAGTGGACAGATTTATGCAAAGCTTGCTTAATGGAGGCAAAGTGGTACCGCAACAAATATACAGTTACCCTTCGGGAATATCTTGATAACAGGTGGATTTCAGCAGGTGTTCTAGTCCTATTCATTCACAGTTACTTCTGTCTAAATCATGAAATAAAAATGGAAGATTGTCAAACTTCTTGATGATTTGGCGACTTCCAAGGTAATTAAAATATATATATATATCTTCAGCAGGTGTTCTAGTCCTATTCATTCACAGTTACTTCTGTCTAAATCATGAAATAAAAATGGAAGATTGTCAAACTTCTTGATGATTTGGCGACTTCCAAGGTAATTAAAATATATATATATATATACACGAAGAGGAAGGAAGAGAAGGAAAAAATTTGCTATTCACCAATATATAGTGAAATTATGCAAACTAATTATCACTAATCAATTAATATTCATCACTCTCCTAGAGACATTGGTTCAACCACTAAGGAAACTAGTGCTTCTTTAGTCGCTCCGTCTGAGATGGCAATTCCATCAAATTCATCTTTATAAAATCTGTGGGCAAGTCGACTAGGCCCAGCCGCAGATTTGATGAATACATCTGAGAATATGGAGTTGCGATCTATTAGTTCTTTGTTCAGCTTCTTCCAACACACCTGAATTAAATGTTTGATGTGTTCACGAGCAGCTTCCTCAGATTCTCCTGTCTCGTGCATATAACATTGGATGGATTTTGCAACATCACCCCTTTCAAGTTCATTCTATATTTATCATTTTTAGGAAAAGTAAACCATTAGAACCAACTCTAAATTAGCCTGCATAGATGCTCAAAATCTTAAATCAATACCTTGGAAGTTCCCAAATCATTAAGAAGTCTAACAATCTTCGATGGCCACCGAACAATGTTTGCATCATCTCCTTGAATAGACTCTAATCCTTCCTTTTTTATTTCATGATTTAGAGCAAAGTAACTGTGAATCAATAGGACCGGAACACCTGCTGAAATCCACCCATTATCAAGATACTCCCCAAGGGTAGGCGTGTATTTGTTGTAGTACCACTTTGCCTCCATTAAGCAAGCTTTGCACAAATCTGTCCACTAGAACAAACAAAGAGACAAACAGCTATGATATTTAGAAATAACTTTGATTCGAATAATAATGGCATATATATGTGTGTGTATGTGTCTGTGTACATTATGTAAAATAGGGGGGAATGAAAAATTACTGCTCTCTCTAAATAATGAGAAATATCCAAATCTTTTTCCTTTAAGGCATTGTAGACCATTTCATTCACAAAGTTAAAAACAGCTAGGAAACATATCTTCATATAATTTGGAAGAAGCTCCATTGCATCGACGTCCCATCTGTATCACGATCAAAACTTAAATAAGTTATATAATTGTGACATGTGTATATGTTTATTAAGGTCTAAGACAAACCTCTCAATAGCTTCTGTAAAGAGCTCAAGCTCATCTAGTGAACCGTAAACATCATAGACATCATCAATTAATGCTACCAATTGACTGACTTTTGAAACCTGCTTCCTGCAATAACTTTCCTGGGGATGGACAGATAAACTCTCACCGGATGCGAAGCACTCCACTAGCCTATCTCTTGCAAATCTTAATTGCGAGTGGCTGGTGAGGCCCAAATTCTTCCACCATCTAATTAATTGAAAAATATTTATGAAAAGCATATAAGATTAAATCAAATTGTTTACGTAATGGTATATATATATTGTGCAAATGTGGATCTCACTCTAAGTACCAACAATAGTAGCTAGTTAAGATTAAAAAGAATATGGTACAAAATCAGAGAAATGTATATATGAACAACTCTTTTAGACATAAAGAATATTTAGAACATGTTCAATACAAGTGTGGATGGAGAGGAATGTCTATGTTACGGAGGATTCAATAAACATTAAATTAAAAAAATGTATTTCTAATACAAATATAAACTTTTAATGTGATAGAAATAAAAATAAATATTGTCAACGTAACCATTTTATTTTCAAAATGATCATATTAAACCACATTAACAAAATAAAAAATAATGAATCAATACTTCAAAAATAATAAAATAAGAGCAATCCACACTTGTATTGAAGATTACTTATTGACTTCAATATCTATTAAGGCAATAATGTTTCGCCTTAGATGTACATCTTCTCCAAATTAATGATTTGACACTTTTTTAATGAAAATACATCTATATTTACATTAAAAATGCTTTTATTGTATTTATACTTCCCTACTTTGATTTAATTTACATAGTCCTTGAGAGCTATATATAAATCAACATAATTTGTGTTCAAATTCGGCCTGGCTTTTAGATTCTAATTGGTGCTTATGTCTATTTATAACTGGGCTGAATAATATTAGACAAACGGATTTGCAAGCCTATTTTAACACCTATATTAGCTTATTAGTAGAGATCCACAATTGCCCAATAGTGTCTAACTATTAATATTTATTCTTCTTACCCAGATAACTCCTTCAGCTCTTCTTGGTATATTGCCTGTACCATATTAAAATTCAACTTGGCCAGTTTAATCAAATCATGATCAGTGCTATTATCTTCTTCTGCACAACAAGCTTCAGTATACCACCTTGCTTCCAATGATAGCATTCTCCAATGCAAGGGAAGTTCTAGTGAATGACTCACTAATTTCGCTAGTTTTAGGTCTTCAATTTGGCTGCTTATGCGTTTGAGACGTCTAGTTGTGAAAATATTGGCCTCGTCCAAGATATCATCCCCCGTTTCTAGAGCATAAAATGATGCTTCATACAAACTCAGCATCCCTTCAACATTTTTACACAAGCTTTCTTTAAAGTTCCCAGATTCGTCCTTGAAGATTTTAAAAGTATCTGAATTCACAAAACCAAAATTAGGAATTAGGGTTGCAATGATGTTCAAACTAATTACATTTATGGGTGGATCTTGTTGTCAACATATATTAAACACGAATTTCTTAAGTAATAAGATCTTAAAAAAGTAATTAAGACCATCTTCAACGTAAATGTCTATGTACATTCATAAAAAAAAAATTTTAAATTAAATCATCAATAGAAAGGATATACATCTTAAAGGACACATAATTTTATTTAATAGACATTAAAGTCTAATCTAATGCAAGCATAGAATGCTCTTATGTTTTTATTTTTTAAAGTATTGACTTATTATTTTTTAAGGTTTTGTTTCATTGACATGACCATCTTTTGATAATATTTATTTTTATTTTTATCATGACAGCTTCACTTTAAAAATTTATATTTATATTAAAATGTATTTTTAATTTAATGTATATTCAGTTTATACTGAAAACGAGGTTGACGGTGATAATGACGTTATTACAACATATCCTGGCCTTCACAGTAAAAGTTCGTGTCAATATATATATATAGGTACCTTGGGAGGATATAAGATATCCCTGTTGTCGAAGTAGTCTAAATCTGAGAGCTATAGTGTAAAGATCTTCTTTAGTTTGACTAGTAGTATTTT
>JAJIYU010020569.1:0-10360 GCA_030144865.1 Tinospora cordifolia | reverse complement strand
ATACTTTTTTATTTAATTTAAATATACCCCTCTCTCTATATATTCATACATAACTATATGTATGCATATATATACTTGAATTAAATGATTGGATTCATCATTTTCATTTTAATACCCACATAAATTAATTTTATTTTTCAAAATCATATATTACCATTTAATTCATATATTAAATTATACAATACTCATAAAATCATGTATTTTTATTTATAATCCATTAATTAATACATCAAAATAAATGTTGAGCCCATTGACTCAATTTCTTGAAAATACGGGTCATTACAATCTCCCTTCCTTAAAACAAATTTCGTCCTCGAAATTTGCTACAATAATAAAAGATCAAGAAGCGACTCTCATAATCTCAAGAAAATGACTCGCTATGTAGTCTTCTCGCTCCTAGGTGTCCTGCTCGGTACCATGAAACTGCCAACGTACACGTACTATCGGTATCTCCTTGTTGCGTAGTTTCTTCACAGCCTGATCAATGATAGCTACCGGAACCTCATCATATGAACAATCCTCTCGCAACTCAACAAGTCTCCAATCGATCACGTGCGAGGGATCGGGATAGTACTTTCTCAACATCGACACATGAAATACATTATGTACTCCTGCTAGCTGAGGTAGCAATGCTAACCGGTAAGCCACAGGACCTATCCTCTCGAAGATCTCAAAAGGTCTAATGTATCTCGGAGCGAATTTCCCTGAGACACCAAAATGAGTCTTCCCCTTCTGAGGAGAAATTCGAAGTAGTACATGATCACCAACGGCAAACTTAAGGATCTTTCTTCGGTTATCCGCATAACTCTTCTGTCGATCCTGAGCTACCTTCATGTCTGTTGAATTTTCTCAGTCTGCTCCTGTACAAAAGTAGGGCCCAAAATTGTTATGTCACCAACATCAGCCCAACAAGCTGGCGATTGGCAAGGTCGACCATATAATGTCTCGAATGGTGCCACGTCGATACTCGCCTAGCAGCTGTTATTATAAGCGACCTCACATAATGCTAAATAATCCTCCCAACTATCACCAAAATCAAGAACGCATGCACAAAGCATATCCTCTAGAGTCTAGATCACTCTCTTTGACCAACCATCAGTATGTGGATGAAAAGTTGTGCTTAAGTTTACTCTAGTCCCTAATTGTCTCTGCAAGCTCTGCCAAAAATGGGACGTAAATCGAGCATCTCTATCAGACACAATGGACACTGGGACCCCATGTAATCTCACAATCTCTCGGATATATAATCGACTCAGCCTCTCAACCGAATCTCTAGTATGAATCAGGAGAAGATGAGTAGACTTAGTCAGTCTGTCAACAATAACCCAAATAGTATCGTGTCTCTGCTAAGTTTGGGGTAATCCCATCACAAAATCCATAATAATGTGCTCTCATTTCCATTCAGGAATTGCCAAGGGCAGTAGTAAACCACCAGGTCTCTAGTGCTCAGCCTTAATCTGTTGGCACGTGTCACATCTCTGCAAAAAGGCTACAAAATCTTACTTTATCCCCGACTACCAATAAGTACGTCGAGCATCATGATACATCTTATTGCTGCCTGGATGAACTGTATACCTCGAGCGGTGCAATTCTACTAATACTCCCTGTCTCAGGTGAGGGTCATCTTGTACCCACAATCGTCCCCTAAACCTCAGTGCACCATCACTGTTAATTGACCACTCCACACAAGAAGTGTTGTCTGCCCACTCCCGGTATATCACATAATCAACATCATGAGGTTGTACCTCCATGATCTCAGTAAGTAGCACCGGCTGGGCTCTCATCTGTACGCTGACTCTAGTCTCAGTTGAAGTTTCATGGATACTCATCACTGTCACAGAATCAATCATCCTTCACTCCTGAGATATATGTCTAGCCATACAAGCTATCTCAACCCGTACTCTACTCAATGCGTCACCCATTACATTAGCTTTCCTGGGATGGTACTCAATGGTAAAGTCGTAATCCTTAAGAAGCTTCATCTATCTCCTCTGCCTCATTTTCAAATCTCACTGAGAAAACAAGCACTTGAGGCTCTTGTGATCTGAATAAAGTGTAAAACACTCACCACATAGATAGTGTCGCTAAATCTTGAGCGCAAACACCACTGCTGCCAGCTCTAAATCATGGATGGGGTAATTTCTTTCATGTACCTTCAACTGTCGTGAGGCATAAGAAATCACCTAGTCTCCTTGCATCAACACACACCCAAGGCCTGTCCCACATGCATCTGTATAGATCACCAACTCACTGTCGGGTTTAGGTAACACAAGTACCAACGCAGATGTCAAATGACACTTCAGCTCAAGAAATGCCTCCTCGTACTTATCTGTCCATATAAATGGCATGTCCTTCTGGGTAAGTTTCGTCATAGGTGCAGCAATCCTTGAAAAATTCTGCACAAATCTACGATAATAACCTACCAAACCCAGAAAGCTATGGATCTCGGTCACTGTGGTAGGTCTCGGCCAACTAATAATAGTCTTGACCTTCGCCAGATCAACAAAAATATCGTCGGCTCCTACCACATGGCCTAAAAATTAGTCCTCTGTCAACCAGAACTCACACTTGCTATATTTAGCATATAGATGGTGATCTCAAAGAGTCTGCAGTGCGATCCTCAAATGCTCGGCATGTTCCTCCCTTGTCTTTGAGTAAATGAGAATGTCATCAATAAAGATAATGACAAAGGAGCCGAGATAGGGATGAAACACTCTCTGCATCATGTCCATGAACATTGCAGTGGCATTTGTCATGCAAAACAGCATTACTAGGAACTCATAGTGCCCATAACGAGTTTGAAATGCCGTATTCGAAACATCTTCCTCCCTGACCCTTAGCTGATGGTACTTGGCTCTTAGATCTATCTTTGAGAATATAGTGGCACCTCTGAGCTGGTCAACAAATCGTCAATATGGGGAAGAAGGTACTTATTCTTCACTGTCACCTTGTTCAACTGCCAATAGTCGATACACAAATGGAGGCTCCCATCTTTTTTTTCACAAACAGCACTGGAACACCCCAAGGTGACACGCTAGGGGTAATAAAACCCTTACTCATAAGTTCCTCTAGCTGGACCTTCAATTACTATAATTCCTTAGGCGCCATTCGATAAGGAGGGATCGAAATGGGCTGTGTCCCTAGAATAACCTCAATAATGAAATCGATTCCCGCTTAGGAAGCAAGCCGGGTAAATCATCAGGAAACACATCAGAAAAATCTCTAACAACAGGAATCTCATCAATACTCGCCCGTGAAAGTCCCTCATATATGGTGGTTAGACTGGCTAGAGTATCAATCTCATACTGAGTTACCAGTCTACCTTGGGTTCTCGATCTATTAGAGGCACTACCCTGAAAAATAATAATAGGTTGCCCTAGTATCTGAAATATGACCCTCTTGGCAAAACAATCGACGTGTGCATGGTATGCGGTTAGCCAGTCCATTCCTAGTATAGCATCAAACTCTAGGAACTCTAGCACCCGAAGGTCAACAATGGTCTCCAAGTCACCCAACCTCAACACGCAACCCTCACAAATCAGGTTAGGGTAAATGCGTTCCCCGGCTATAGTACTCAACATGAGCCAGGTGGGTGACCTAAGGGGTTTAAATCTCAATCATTCTATGGCGTGTCCAGAGACGAATGATAAGGTAGACCCAGCATCAATCAACACATATAAGGTAGAATCTAAAATAGAAACAGTACCTTCTACCAAAGTTGTGGTAGCCTTCGGATTAGGCTGTGTGATGGCCTGTGCTCTCCCTCAAGTAACAGTAGTGGTGGGTATACTCGTGGAACAAGCATAGGGCACTCATATTTTCTGTGGCCTGGCTAACCACACTGATAACATATAAATCGACATCCCTGCATAGCCTGGTATGTTTGGGTCGTCCCATAACCTTTATGTCTTGAATATCGGCCCCTTCCTTGACCTCTACCTCGGGCCCCATACTGAGTCAGTGGTTGTCCCACCGACCGATATGTCTGAACTGGGGTGGCAACGATCGGGACTAAGGAAGATGGCTGACTCTGCTCCCCTCTGGACTATCCTCCCAAGTACTTCCTCTTCTTCGGATATCTAACTATTCAAGCTCCACCTCGATAACCTCCTAGAGTCAATGATTGGGGTTGTAACTGCTGCTGCGGCTGTACTGTGGCACCCTATACTATTTAGACCATCGAGCACTCATCTCTCCCATAAGTCTCGAACTATAGTGCCTGCCTTTGAATGGTCTCAAGAGTAGTGATGTCGCTTGCCTAATATTGGCTCTTAGCCCTCGGCGGAAGAATCCTGCTCTCTCCCTCGGGTTACCCACTAACTCAAGTGCATAGACCTCTAGTCGAAGAAATTTGTGGGTATACTCCCGTACCAACATGTCTTCCTGTCGTTGGATCAGAAACTCCACCTTCTTGTATTCCATTGTTGTCTTAGGAACATAAGCGGTCAAGAATAATTTTCGAAAACAAGCCCATGTACTAATCTGACCTTCTATAGTCCGAGTGGCCTTCTACCAGATCGCGGCCTCTTCCTCAAGCATGTGTATAGCAAAGAACACCTAGTTCTCCTCCAACAACTTCAACGTCTCAGCATTGTTCTCAATGTTGTGAAGCAAGTTCTCAGCTACGTCTAAACTCAGACCCCCATGAAACTCCTTGGGTCTCAAATCTAGAAACTTCTTTAGAAAGCGATCATGAGTAGCCTCATCTCCTTGTCTTACTGGAGCTACCTCTGCATGGTCTACAACTCTCTTAGGTACAACTGGTACAGGGGGTGCTAGTGGCTCAACCCTCTATCTCTCAGCCTCAATCCTATCCAGTCTCTCTCTCAATAAGGCTGTCTGGGCCTGAGTAGCCTCAGCAGACGCCTTGATCATAGCCTCAAGCCTTTGGATGGGATCCTGCTCAGGCTGAACCAGAGGTGGTGGTGGTGGCACCGTCTCCGGGATCCTACGTGGTCTCCCACGTTGAGGAGGCATCGTGGTCTACATAAAACATTCAATTTCCATTATTTTCCCAAATTAAGCAGACCACAACTTTTAGTTATTATAAAAAAAGATAACTACGCGTTAAGATAGCTACCTCCAAGTAATTCTCTAATCACCTAAGTTCAAGTTCTAAATCTTAAAACTCATTAACTCCCAATGATAGTCAAATTCCCCTCATGATATAGTCATTCTCACTCGGTTCTTCTTCCTACCAATCAGAAGCTAGAAAGTTTTCCTCCATAATTTCGCTATGCTACTTTAGGTCATTTCAAGGATTTTCCTAATTTTCGTCATTACTCTAAGGTTTCCTAGGTTAATACCAATTGTTATTCTTTAAATTGGAAAACCTTAGGCTCTGATACTAACATTGTCGGGACCCCTTCCCTAGGGAGAAGGACGAACTGACCGGCGCAGTGTTCTGACAAACCCATTCCCAAACTGAGCTTGCCCAAAACATTATTAAGCCTCTTCACAATACTATATATAACACTTCCTATACATTATACTAACTCTCAAAACAGTAAACCACGTGAGAAAACCTACCGAAGTAAATGCGGTGCGCTCTACGCTGACCACTTTCTTCTCCTTATCCACAGAAGAAGTAGTGAGCCAATTTTGTTCACAGCGGCTCAGTGAGTAATGTAACCTAATCTATAACTTAGAATAAGAATTTTAAAAAAGCAATGTCATGTATGAATGCACAATAATAATAATGCGAATGAATGCTAAATTTATTATGCAGTTGTGCACCTTCCATTTTGAAACTAGTTTTAATGTAGAAAACACATAAATCCACTCGAGCGGGAGAAACCCGACAGTTAGGCGTATAGGTGAAGACCCCAACCTAGGCCCATAGAACCCCCCCTCAGGGCACTCTGTGCTAGGTGTTACTAAATAATTTAGGGGAGCCTCAATTGATAGACCTGGCCTGACCGCACCCCCAATTCAACAACCACTTGTACTCAATGCTCTGCCACATTCAATACCTTAACCCGCACTCGGACCTCGATATTTGGTGCACATTTTCATTTAAATCACATTTAAAGATTGCAAATGCATTTCAATATGTAAGAACATTTCATTTATGATAAAATAACAAGTTAAGTGATAAAGTAGAAAACATTACTCACAAGGATGCTCAACTCCCAGTGTTCCTCTAATGACCAGTCGTGTCTCGCTGATATTTGATCCTGCGTGATCAACTTAGTTTCTTAATATCTACATAAAACTTGGCTCAAATTCTAACTTTATGGCCTTTGGTCAATCAAAGGATTGACTTGGTCAACTATAGTCAACTCTATCTAAACCTAACCCTCGCTGACTTATCAAACCAATAAGGTCAACATGGTTAATAAGGTCAATTAAGCCTTTATATTGACTCAAAATACTACAAATATGTATTGTCGACATGTGTCCCACCTTTGGTACACAATAACCAGCCACTTTCATAAATTTGGTGGTTCAATACATAAATATTATTTTCTATATTATATATTTCCCTAATAAGTTTCATAATGCTATACAATATTATATAACATTTTTTTCCGTTATTTATCATTATTTTTACCCTATATACATTTTTTCTATCTTTAGTAATTAATCGCATAAACGTGAATTTAATATGTCCATTGACCTCCAAAAATCCTAATTTTAGTGTCATTAAGTTCAGAGTTTCAGTTTGGATATTTTAGTACCCACCGACTAAAATTCTAGTATTAATAGGTATATCTCCTATGTGTCGACTTTCAAATTACCATATAATTTTTTAGGTCAACGAGGGTACAAATAATATTTATATCTATATTCTACTTGTAAATCTAAACACAATGATATATATATTGTATACTTTCATTGCTAGAGAAAATATGCCCTAATTTTTAGGTCGCACAGTAAACTAATGCCTTGTATTGAAAATTACACTATGAAAACTGTAAATCACTATTTTTATAATAATTTCGAATTGAAAAGAGGTAAAAAATGGTTTACCCAAAATGTCGAATTTCCAAAGTGAGCGACTTCTCTTCTTTTTCTCCTTTTCTTTTTTTCATCCCTTTTTTTTCTTTTCTTTTTCTTTTTCTTCTTTTTTCTCTCTTCTTTCTCTCCTTTCTTTTCTCGGATGGAATGGTGAACAAGATTTGAGGGATGAGGAAATGAATTTGAGCATCCCTTTTTATAGCCAAAAATATGGTGCGTCCCATATCTAAATAAGTCAAGAATAGTGGCTATCTCATCTTGACACATCATGCATATTATCCCCTAATAATCTTTAAGTCATATTTTCATAAAATGCAAACTTATCTTACACCTCACCAAGCTAATCTCCTTTATTAAATCAATTTCCATTAATTCATTTTCTTTCATTATCTTTCCAAGTCATTAGAAAAGGATTTAATTTAACTAATTTTTTTATTTTCTTAATTATCCATCCAAATCATCATTTATCTCTTGAATTTACTTTATTTTATTTCTTCTAACAAATCACTCTTATTCAATATTTCTACTTGATTAATTAATTATTATTATTATTATTATTATTTTTCATTTCCAACCAAGCATACATACATATATGTATGTATGTATGTATTGTCTTATCATCATATATATACTTTTCTATTTAATCTAAATATACCCCTTTCTATATATATTCATACATAACTATATGTATGCATATATATACTTGAATTAAATGATTGGATTCATCATTTTTATTTTAATACCCACATTAATTAATTTTATTTCTAAAAATCACATATTACCATTTAATTCATACATTAAATTATACAATACCCGTAAAATCATGTATTTTTATTTATAATCCATTAATTAATACATCAAAATATATGTTGAGCCCATTGACTCAATTTCTTGAAAATACGGGTCGTTACGGTTGCAATGTGAAACGGGACACAAAGGTTAGTATGTACAATAGCTAAAAGCTCATTACTCCTAGTAGCACCCTTACTTATGGAATTTGTCATTTTACTTTTATCACAATTAGTGCAAAAATCAAAGTCTAAAAATCCTAGTGTGTTCAAGACTCCTTCTCCTACCAACCTCTCTATTCTTGCTCTAGATATATGGCTTAGACATTTATGCCACAATATGGAAGAATGAACACTAATAGAATTGCCTTTTGTACTCACATTAAGTGATAACAGAGTTTGAGAAAATAAGGTATTAAGGTTCAACATATAAAGATTATCAGCTAAAAATCTAGAACCAATAAATTTAAAGTCATACAATACAAAAAGAGTGTTATTGTAGAAGTGAAATTTAAAGTTTTGTTTATCAAGTCTTAACATTAAAATTAGGTTTCCAGATATAAATGGAACAAAAAGTACATCATCTAAAAGAAGAAAAAAACCACTATTTAATACTAGGCGTACTTTGCCAATAGCTCGAACTAGAGTTTCAACTCCATTACCCACTGTTAGTGTTTTTTCTTTGGGATTGACCTTCTGACTCTTTGTGAATGCCTACATAGAACTAGAAACATGAATAGTGGCTCCTGAATCAATCCACCAAGCATTTGGTGGGACAGTAGCTAAATTAGACTTTGAATGCACCAGACAATGGGTGCTACCTTTCTTTGCTAGCCAGACTTGATAACCAAAGCAATCTTTCTTTAGGTGGCCTTGTTTCTTACAGAAAAAGCATTGTACTCTTTTCTTCCCACTTGGTTTATGCATCCAGCTTCAATTTCGGTCTTATTAACATATCTAGATTTCTTAAATTTTGTATGTTTGTTTGAGGTAATGACTAATTTCTATCCCACTTGATGTAGTTCTTTGAGCTTACTCTTTTTGAGTTGCTCTTCCTCTTAAGCACAATGACTAATTAATTCAATTAATTTTCACTTCTTTTGTGCATTGTAAATAGTTTTAAAAACATCAAATTGCATAGGAAGAGAATTCATAATAAAGTGGATTAGAAATGAGTCAATAATAGACTTGCTATGTTAGTCATTTCATTATGTGGTCTCTAACACCACTATGTCCATCATAAGTTATGGTCACAAGTTGTGTCATAAAAGTGCTAGCCAGTGATTTATTAGAAATGGTGAAGTGTTCCTCTAAGGCCTTTAGGTAGTCCTTAGTCAATGGTTTGTCTAGAATGACTCCTCTAATATACTTGGGAATATTATTTTTAATGTACATTAGGCTCAAATGGTTGGATCGCTTCCATTCTTTCTTTATCTCTAGACCACTAGATTCAGTACATCGAGTTGGTTCATCCATTCTAAAAGTTAAGTCCAAGTCTCCTAGCCCTAGGTTAAAAAATACCTCAGCTTTCCAGTTTGAAACATTAGATCCAATCAAAGCCTTTATACACGGTAATAAACCAACTGTCATAAATAATAATAACACAAATCAAAATCATATACAATTAGTAAGAATAATAACAAAGCCGCATAAATAAATAATCTAATTGACGGGGAGATCAATTAAATTTTTTAGAACTAATTCATGTGCCTTTAAACAATTAATTTTGAATGAGATCAACATTACATACAATAATTTATCATTTGGGTCAAAATTATTTATATGTGACTCTCTCACTAGTGAAAAAATTATTGACTAATTGAGGCTAATTAATCATATAAGTTAAAATTAAATTTCACTCCTTTAGAAGAGAAAATAAAAAATTCTAAAAATTATAGTAGTTACCTTAATCTGTTTAGTTGGACAAATTCAACGATCTACCTTTGGGCTTGATCGTTATTTATTTTTAAATAACATTTTGTAACTCAATTATTACTAAAATGTTATTGACTAAGTTACATTGGCGAACATTAATCAATATGATTTTGATAATATTGGTGCCTTGGATTATGATGGCTCAATTTTTTCAAATGAATCATAAAATAACATTATAAGGCACAAACATGAATGACATAATTATTAATAAGCATAAGCATATTATTGGTATCTAATTGTCCTATACAAACAGAGAACTCATCCAAAGACATATATATTATATAATAAACTCATATGGATGATAATATGCTTTTTTTTTTAAGGATACTATTTTTATTTCAATAATTTACCTTCGTTGTTAGTACTAAAACAACAACAACAAAATGAAACCGGTGCATTCATTATTAAGTATAACAATCTGGAAACAAAATGAAACTATTGCTTTGAACAGAACTCTTGGATAGATATCAAGCAAAACCGATGGTGTGCAATGTTTAATTCAACGCTCATCAATTAAGAAAAACACGTCAACTAAATTGAAGTTATTTCATTGGCGTTCATCATAGCCTGTAACACCCCAACCCCCATGTTTCTTTGATTTGAGTGTTGGACCTAACCACCGTTCTATTTGACAGTGGACTTAACCAATATGCGGGTTGGGTCCGTGTTACTTTACA
>JAJIYU010020568.1:0-10379 GCA_030144865.1 Tinospora cordifolia | reverse complement strand
CCAGAACCCCCTCAGCGGGCACTCTGGGCTAGGTGTTCACTCAAAGGTATTGTCCCCTCCCCTTGGGGTTTTAACACGCCTCCGCGGAGATTCGAAACCAAGACCTTGGGGCTCAAGTACTTATTTCATTCCTCATCCGCTACCATTGGGCCATTAGCTCAATGGTAGCGAATGAGGAATGAAATAAGTACTTGAGCCCCAAGGTCTTAGTTTCGAATCTCCGCGGAGGCATGTTAAAACCCCAAGGGGAGGGGACAATACCTTTGAGTGAACACCTAGCCCAGAGTGCCCACTGAGGGGGTTCTGGGGGCCTAGGATGGGGTCGTCACATGGTTAGGATCATTATTTAATCTTTTCTTAGTGATAAAACACACAATATCAGATTAAACCATTAATGCAACATATACATAACATGAATCATTAAATATTTATTAATGGCACAATTCATGCATATCATGCATCATTATTCTTGATTTCTAAACATGCATAACATGCATATTCATGGCACATAAAATAAATAAGGCATGCATATTAAAACATATATTCAATCAATCAACTTCAAAACATCATCACACATACAAGACTTATTCAAATTAAAATAAAGAAGTTAGAAGTTAGAAATCACTTCCACCTTAAATGAGTCTCTTCTGCACTTTTCTGAAATTCGGCAGAGTTCTGTTACTTCAAAGCTTCCAAATAGTCATAAACTTTCAAGAACACTCAAGAACATTTCAAGATTACTCAAAAACTGAGGGGATTGCCTAAAAGAACACCAGAGAGAGTCAAGAGGAACTAATATGCTCTTGACTTAGGATGAAAACAATGAGAGCACTAAGGGTCCTTTATATAGAGTTTAAAATAACATAGAATGGTAAGTTTTTGGTATTCTCCTTATAGGAAACTTACTAATTATTCAAATTTTCATGCCTCCCAAGTATAGGAAAATAGCAAGCGTGTTTGAAAAATTTAGAAACATAATTTTTGAATTTTTAGGAATTTTTTTCGTTATTTTCTCTGTTTTAATCAAAGCATGAATCTGGGCCATTGATGATCCTCGATCGCAGCACCCAGATCACGATCATGAATAACGAATTCACCGTAGGTCGTCAGATCGTCCTTGAATGCATCAACAACCACGATCAATTCCGCACCAAACGCTCAGATGCACCGAATCATAGAGATCCAACGATCGACAATCAATCTGCCTGATCCAACGAATGAGATCAAAACCAAACCAGCACCCGGATGCTCCGAATCATCAAAATCCAACGGCCCACAATTGATCCATCAGATCCAACGGCTCATGACGCAAGCGCATTCGTTGATCGCGAACGTACCGCGATCGAGGAAGATTGGATGGCCTAGAAGAGTTTCGTTGATCGCAAACGAGATTCGCATGCCACAATCGAGGATCATCCGACGGTCCAGATCTGAGGCGCTCAGTCGATCGCGAATTGTGTGCTGCCCTCGAGGAAGATCCAATGGTCTAGATCAGATACATTTTGTTGATCTCGAACCATTGATGCGTTCGAGGATGATCTAACGACCTACAGCAAATTCGTTAATCATGACCGTGATCTGGTTGCTACAATCGAGGATCATCAACAGCCCAGATTCATGCTCCGATTAAAATCGAGAAAATAATGAAAAAAATTCGAAAATTGTGTTTCTAAATTCTCAAACACAGTTGCTATTTTCCTATACTTGGAGGGCACGAAAATTTGAATAATTATCAAGTTTCCTACAAGGAGAATACCAAAAACATACCATTCTATGCCATTTTAAACTCTATATAAAGGACTTCTAGTGCTCTCATTGTTTTCATCCTAAGTCAATAGCATACTAACCCACTTGACTCTTTTTGGCCTTCTTCTTGGCAATCCTCTTAGTTCTTGAGTAATCTTGAACTATTCTTGAGTGTTCTTGAAAGTTCATGAGTGTTTGGAAGCTTTGAAGTAACTGAACTCTGTCGGATTTTCGGAAGAGTGCAGAAGAGACTCATTTAAGGTGAAAGTGATTTTTGACTTCTACTTCTTTATTTTAATTTGAATAAGTCTTGCATTTGTAATGATGTTTTGAAGTTGATTAATTGAATATATGTTTTACTATGCATGACTTATTTATTTGATGTGTCATGAATATACATGTTATGCATGTTTAGAAATTAAGAATAATGATGCATGATATGCATAAATTGTGCCATGAATAAATATTTAATGATTCATGTTATGTATATATTGCATCAATGGGTTAATCCGATATTGTGTGTTTTATCATTAAGAAAAGATTAAATAATGATCCTAACCACGTACCGGCGCGATGATGGACGGCATAGTGTCATCGTGTGTGTTCTAGCCCTGATCCGGCTTGCGGCTTACCATTGATGATTTTGAACTGGGTTTCCAAGAGTGATCCCACTTCATAAATATTGGGGTTTGAGTTTCCAAGAGTGATTCTCTCTCCCAACGATGTGGAACACAGATATTAAACTCTTTCAGTCTGAATGTCAACCATAAATAAGAAATTTGTTTGAATCGCCTAATGTACAAAAGTTTTTGATATGCTTGGTTTGTTTGAATTGAAATAATGATTTAGATGTTTAGAAAGATCCATTGGGTTATGTGCTCACCCTTCCTTCTATTTTTCAAGTAATTAAATTACATGAAGACCATGAATATTAGTTAGTTTTTTTTAAAGTTTTCAATTTCTATGTAAAGGCTTGTTGCCCAAGTTTTGAATCTTCCGCTGTAATAGTTTTTTCTTCAAGATCAAATTATGTACTCAATTTTATTTAATTAATTGAGTTTATGAATTTCATTTATTCCTTATATTATTGCCTTATTAAATTCTTAAATTTAAGTGATGTATTGTCAAATACGAATAAGGCATGAAGTGATTGAAATAGAAAGACAAGTACATGTGACTTGTAAAGTAATATCGGCCCGGCCCGCCTTGCGATAAAGTCCAAATTAAAATTCTCGGGGGTTGGGGTGTTACATATGGATCATTTCTTCTGAAAGGTAACTGTTACTTGTATTGTACTTATTAAATTGATGCATTTGTTGGAGGTTTTGTCTGGGACCAGTTTTCTTTTTTGAATTGCATATCTTGATATCTATTTAGTTCTCTGGGACTAGTTTTCTATGTTATTATAAAGTTCTTTTTGTAAAACTTATTGATATTATAAAGTTTCCTGACTATTGATGCTCAAAATGTGCATTAGAAGCAGTTCTTTTTTTTCGATATAGAATTTTGTTTATATGAGACCCTCTTTGATTCTATTTTTATGATAGTGCTTAAGAAGACATGAAATCCTTGTCTAATCATTCATTCATAAAAAGAAGTCATATTCCTTAGAATATGAGCCAAAGTATTTGAGATTGATTATGCATTATATTCATATATGATGTTCTTTTTTAGAAGTTCTAATATCTTGGTATTTGGTAGATTATCTATGTTTGCCATGGTTTAATGCATATGTTCTTTTTTAGAAGTTCTCTTCATGCATTAAAAAGTAACTAGTCTCTCGAATTGGCATCACTGCATATTTGAATATTTGATTGAAGTGTGATTCTTTCTTTCTTCGTTCTAATTCTGCAAGTATCAGAGTCTTCATTTTCCCGAAGAGGTATATCTTCATTAGGAGGTAATGTGTGATTAGGTTCTTTTATTTTGCAGCTAATTTCTCATGTGGGACTTACATTTGGGGAGTATTCTAAAATGCTCCTTGACAAGTATTACCACCGAAAACAGTAAAAGAAAAGAGAAAAGACCCTCTAAAAAGGTGGAGACCAACTCAAATTTTACCGTCGATGATTCTCCTTTTTTTGTTATTGTATAAATTTGAGCGTGTTACCAAACACTTCCAATAGTAAACTTAATGTAATTTTGTAATAATTAATATTTTTGAATAAAGTTATTGTGTTTGAGTTAAACTTATTAAAATAATATTATTTATGATCTTATATTTATACGAAGAAAAACCTGTGGACAAAATGCTATCAAAGGATATTAAATGATAGCCAAAGGAAAACGCCATCAGAGTATATGAAATGATAGCCATGAAAAAATGCTATCAAAGGATATTCAATGATAGCTACCATTAAATGCTATCAAAGGAGATTAAACCAGAGCTATACACAAATGCTATCACAATATATAAATGGATTACAAACAATAGCTATTTAAAAACGCTATTAAAGGATTACAAACAACAACATTTGATAACATTTGATAGCTATTTAAAAACACTATTAAATGATAGCATTTGATAGCGTTTTTCATTCTCAATTATAGCGCCTAAAAAACGTTGTGCAAGTTCCTGACTTTAAAACGTTGTGCAAGTTCCTGACTTTCAATAGCATCGGCTGTAATAGTGGGGGTAATAGTACTATCTATCACTTATGATAGCATTTTATCCAAGCTATAAAAGGTCTTTTTTTCTTATAGTGAATTTATTTACGTTAGAAGTATGCTCAGAATTTGAATTTACGTTGTAAGTGTGCTTGCAACTACATAACTAAAGTAAATTTATTAAGTAAATAATGTTGCAAAAATTATATTTTCAGTGAAAATCTAATTTTAACTTTTAGTAAAGAATCCAACAACTATTTCGTATTTATGCAGATGTAAACATACAAAAATAGCATAAACACATTTTATAGCTAGAAAACTGAAATCTTTCGTTCGTGATTTATTTTCGTTTTTAAATTTTTTTAAAAAATTGACACAAGTTCATGTAGGTCCCATGTATTTATACCCTTCATGGGGACCAATTAATACAGCCGAGAGGTATGGATTTATACCCTTCATGGGGACCAATTAATACAGCCGAGAGGTCACAAAACGTCCTTCATTATTGGTCGCAGGTGTTGTTTTTCCGTTGTCTTTTCTCTCAGAAGTATGACTTTGTACAAAAAAAAAAAAAACTAATATTATTTTTTTTCCCCCCCAAAAGAGAAGATTACAATGAAGATTACTAATATTATTTGTTTTAGGTTTGAAATTGCAATAAAAATATTAAGAATATCTGCTTTTCCAAAGTAATATAAAGAAAGGCAACATTGCAGCTACCATATCATCGTTGCGTACGTGCGGGCTCTCTAATAATGGCTTCCGTGACACCGTTCTCGGTTCAGTGGCTACAAGAGCGAAGCAACAGTACCAACTGGTTTCATCTCCTGTTGATACCATCACTGGTTATTTCATTTTTCTTCTTCATCTTCAGATCGCTATTTACTAGTCGATCCAAGTCCAAGATCCTTCCACCATCTCCACCAACACTTCCAATCATAGGCAACTTTCACCAAGTGAGCAACCTCCTTCATCGATCCTTACGAGAACTTTCCGAAAAACACGGTCCGATCATGCTCTTACACATGGGCCGTCGTCCAATACTTGTGATCTCATCTGAGGAAGTCGCGAGGGAAATCATGAAAAACGAGCCTGCGGTGCTTGGCAGGTCAGTGACAACTGGACCTACAATTGCTCTGGAGGACGCCAGGGACATCGCTTTCTCCCCTTATGGTGAGTTCTGGAGACAAGCGCGCAAAATTTGCGTGCTGGATATGTTGAGCGTCAAGAGAGTTCAGTCGTTTCAGTCCATTAGGGAAGAAGAAATTTCTTTGTTGATGGAGAAGGTACACGATTCGTGCTCATCAAGACGTCCAGTTAATTTAAGTGAATTGTTGCTATCTCTATCTACGAATATATCTTCAAGGTGTGCTTTTGGTAAGAAGTTTGAGGAAGAACATGGGAAGAACAGGTTTGGCGAGTTGGCCAGAGAGTTGACAGCGTTATTCGGAGGATTTTTTGTGGGAGACTTCTTTCCAATGTTGGGTTGGTTGGATGGTGTTATTGGACTTAATAGAAAGCTTGGCACAGTTATGCGAGAGCTCAATGCCTTCCTAGATAAAATCCTTGATGAACATAGCATAAAAAAAGAAGCCGCTGGTGCTCAAGGAAAACACGATGTATTCGTAGATATTCTACTTCATACTCGAAGTGCTGCTGAAAAACGCGAATACAACTTCACCAGAAAGGATATGAGGGGAATCATATTGGTCCTATTCTTTCGTTCCTTCAATGCGTTTCTATTGACAATACTTTGCCATTTATTTTATATAATTATAACATTCACAACTACAGGACGAGCAAGTATACATACATTGTTCATTAACCAATAGTTGTGAATGTATGATTACATAAAATTACAACTGCAATAATTTAACGGTTGTAGATGAGTTGGTTGCATTCAACAACAACAATAATTTTTTTCTAAATCTATATATACACACGCACTGGATATCTATACTATAAGTTAGTGGTTATAATTTCTTTGGAAACATTATCAATTTATCCTCTGGACAAGCTTCCTATAATTTTTTTGAACGAATAACAGTTTTGAAATTTTTTTTTTCATTATCTATTCTTAAGCAAATTTTGTTTTTTTTTTTTTTTTTGGCTTAAAGCTTTATTTAAAGAAAAAAAAAACTTTATCTACATCGAAGTAGTTCTCATCATTTAGTTCTAATGTTCTAAGATATCTCCAAGATATCCAATCAATATGATATTATAGATTCTTTAATATTTTCTTAATTTTGAAAACTATTTTTGCCATGCATCTTACTTTTGCAGGATATGATCGTCGGGGGAATAGACACAAGTGCAACAACTATTGAGTGGGCACTAGCAGAGCTTATAAAAAATCCAAAAGTAATGAAGAAAGCCCAAGAAGAGATAAGAAGAGTGGTTGGAAAGAAATCATTTGTGTCTGAAGAAGATATCAAACAAATGAATTATCTCAACTGTGTAATAAAGGAAACACTACGACTTCACCCACCAGCTCCGACATTGATTCCAAGAGTGACGACAACTAGTTTTCATATAAACGGGTATTTCATTCCTTCTAATATACCAGTGCTTGTTAATGCATGGGCAATTCAAACAGATCCCAAAGCATGGGAAAAGCCAAACGAGTTTATTCCTGAAAGATTCATGGGAAAAACAACAAATTTTTTGGGACAAGATTTCAAACTCATTCCTTTTGGTTTCGGCCGTAGAATTTGCCCTGGATTATCATTTGCAGTGGCAATTTTAGAGACTACAGTTGCGAACTGCTTGTACTTCTTTGATTGGGAGTTACCAAATGGTGTTAGAGGCGAAGATATTGACATGAGTGAGATGGGAGGTTCCACCACACATAAGAAGATTCCTCTTCTTCTTGTATCAAAAATATCTAAGGATGTTTAGTGATCATGTAATTTCCTTAGTTTAATAACGTGTTAAGCCATATATTACTTGTTTTCAATAAAATTGTTATAATAAGGCTTTTATTATGTTGATGCTTACATACTTAGAGATGCCATGTGTTTCAGGCCATCGTCATAAAAATATTTATAAAGTTTGTGCCTTGATTTTTATTCAGTTATGCATGGCATTATGGTTCATAGAAATTCATAGTCTTGTGCCACAATCATTTTCAAGCATGTTTCTTTTTGTATTGAAAAAAGTCAAAAGATGTTTATGCTAGGATCAAAAGATGTTAAGACCTTAGATAGGTAAGTAGGCAAACAACAGATACAAGGGTAAGAAGGCGAGCATAACCAAGCATAACAAAAACAAACATAGGGGATCCAAATGTTGGATCACACAAATTTAAGAAAGAAGGGGGTGGGGCCAGGGGGGCTGGGGGGTCTAAATTTCAAATGAAAGGGTTTTGCATATATGCCATTCAAGCTAGCCTACATTGCACATATTTTGTCATATGCGCTAATCATGAAAAAGCTATCACTTCTATATATCAAATAAAATCAAGTTTTTCTATATTGCTAGTTAGCAAAATGGTGTCTCTAGTACAACCTTTCTTTCACACTTGAGATTTTTCAATTACATTGTTATTTCTCTTTATCAACAATCTACTTAACAACAACAATTTGGAATTCATTAAAACTAATATTGTGTAAGTTTGAAAGGTGAATCGACAACCATAGCAATATTAATCTTCTTTCATAAAATACAATAAAATCAAATGATCGCAAAGCAATGTGAATAACATTTTACTCAAGAAGAGAATATTCACGTGCACTTAATGAAGAAAAAGAAGGTGAATAATGGTGAAAAGGATATGAATGCCACATCGCTAAATATTAAAATGGTTGAAGCCTCATATCTATTAGAGATGCCAAATGGTTTGGAGGTTGAAAATAAAAACTTCATAGAGGAGTAAACTAATAAAGGGTTCCATAATTGAAATTGTCGGGACCCCTTCTCTAGGGAGAAGGACGAACCGACCGGCATAATATTCTGACAAAACTATTCCCAAACTGAATTTGCCCAAAACACTATTAAGTCTTTTCACAACACCATATATAACACTATTAGAGTAATTATAATAAATGCAGAAGCAACTAGAACAAATAAGTACAGTAGAAATTTTTTTAATACAAAAGTTAATTATATATACAGTGTCCTAAATGTAGCAGTAGTAGAATGTCTGAGTCAAAATATCTACAATATTTTTTTATTTCCTATACATTATACCTATTAGGCTAACTCACTCGTATTATATACGATAGTTTATGGTAGTTTAGGTATTTTGTATGTAAGGGCTATATAAGCCACAGTCTACTTCGTAGTTAATTAATTTTCATTGTATTCTTTTCTTTGAGCAACCCTAATAAACATTTCTCCTATCATGGTATTAGAGCGGGTACAGCGACGACTCACGAGAATGAATCAATTAATTTCTATGATTGCATTTCTACGAGCAGCTTTTTTCTTCTTTGTTGGAATCTTTGAATCATTGAATTTCTACAAGCAGTTTTCTATCATTGAATCATTGAACTTCTGTTATTTCCTCTTCATTGATCGCCCTGCAGAACTTTTTTGTTCTGCTCACCGCCACTGGTCCGTCAATTCTACTCACCACCGCTGGTTCACCGGTGCTATTCACCGCCACTGCTGGTTCTGCTACTGTTTCTGTCGATTTCTGCTTGGTCTGCCAGTTTCTCCCTATTCTATTCACCGTTGCTGGTTTTGTTACTGTTTCTGTCGACTTCTTCACCATTTATGTGCTCGTTCTGCTGGTTCTGCTATTGTTTCTGTCGGTCTCTATGCTCTGCATCTGTTTCTGTTTGCCTGTGCGCCTCTCGTCCTTTCTTTGTTGTTCTGGGTTGTGCTGCATTGTTTTGATTCTGTTGTTGTTCGTTGTCGTTCTGGGATTGTGTTGCAGGCACCGTGATTCTCATTCTGTGCTGCCCGCTGTCTTCTGCTCTCCTTTTTTTTTTCACCGGTTCTGTTTGCTTCTTTTACTCTACTATTTGACCGATTTCTACAAATCGCCCCTTCTTTGTTATTGCATTGCTTCCTCTTTGTTGTCTCTTTGCTGGCCATTGACACCAGTTGTTGACTGCCATTGTGCAACACCCCGATTTTTTACCGGACCTCCGTTCACGTGTTACATCACGTGTAGATCGTTGTCCAATGAAAATCGAGATGCTACTAAAATTTTCTTCTATCAAAAATATCTTTTCTTTAAAATACAGTTCATCATTCTTTAATTCTCAAGTCTAAGTCCATAAAGATATCATGTACAACATAGAAAATCATAGCAAGTTTTTCAAATAAATCTTAAGTAAAGCAGCGGAATACTTTTTAAATTATTTAGTTAAACAAATTTGTTACACAAGGAAAGCCATCGAAAAATGATACAATTGAAATTAAACCAATGAAAACATGTTACAATAATCCAGCAAAATATCTAAAGCAAGACTTCCAAATAACCTATCCCCGACGACCTCCCCATGAGGTGTCCAAACAAAGTGCGGGTCTTCTAGCGTGGTCAATAGATCCTATACCTGAAAAATATAATGGGTGAGCTCGAAAGCCCAGTGGATCATTCCTACACATCACAGGCATTATACAAACTCAATCCAAAACATTACAAGCACTTTCAAACATTAGGTGTTTCAAACATTTATTTGGTTTCGGGTTGTAGTTAAGACCGGAAGAGGGTTGAGATGCCTCTCGGTATTCCCTGTGATCCAATTCAATCGTAATCATAGAGGCCTCAGATGGTACCATCTAAAATCAATCATGTCTCAATATCACAGTCCGAGAGAGATACTAACCACGGAGTCGTGTCATCTCCCAAAGACTTCGAGCTAACATAAGCAGCTCCAGGGTAAGAATGTAACACGCCGCCTCCCGAGTCTCATCTTCCACGTCATCTGACGGTTCAATTCTATTTGATCAAAATCTTGGGATGTCCGGGAGACGGGCCTGTGCTACATTTTCTTCTTCTTATACCCAAATGCATTAGGGTTCCTGTGTACATTAGTCTATGTACAAAAATAACATCAAAATAAAGTAGATTCTTC
>JAJIYU010020567.1:0-10379 GCA_030144865.1 Tinospora cordifolia | reverse complement strand
ATAATATCTCAAACATTCACAAACTGATCAATGAACGTGCAAGATTTAATAATAATAATAATAATAATAATAATAATAATAATAATAATAATAATAATAATAATAATAATAGCAATAATAAATAAAAACCAATGAATCACAATTCATCTAAAATCCAAATAGTGTAGACATAAAGTATTTCAAGAAACAATACATATTTAAATTACTAAAACAAAGTTCAAATAACTATATTATTTACTTCTCCATACATTAGACATCTTTAAATAATTAAAATAAGATAAAAACCTCTCTTCTAAGTCTAAGTAGCTAGAGTGACATGCAAGTGTTTTTGAAATCATGATTGATGAAGAAAAAAAGGTCTTACAATAGAAGGTTCCTTCATACATAACATCGAATCGAATATGCATGTTTGGTTGTTCTGATACAAGATTAAGAATAAGTCGGAACTCATTTACCCATCTTACACATTAAGTACATAAATTTTAACTTAAATATATATTAAACCCTTAAACTTTTATTTATTTACAAACCCCATACTAATAAATCTAGTCTACTAACCTCAAATTATTCACCATTTATGCTATAAAAATAGTTTCAAAAAAATTATACTTTGAGCTCCCGTACTACTTATTAGCATCTGTTTAATAGATATGTGTGCCACTTGCCTAACATAAGTTAGTAAAAGACATAATGTAATTAAAAATATATGACCAGAAGCTTAATGTGAATTTCACCTATGTTTCAAAAACTTAAAATTTGTTTTTTTTTGTTAATTTAAATTAAGAAAGGCTTATGAAGTGCACGAACTATGTGCCTCTGTTTCCTTACTTTTTACATTTCATTATTTTTTTTAACCAGGCAAGGACTGCAAAGTCTCCATTAATTAATTTTTATATTTTTTTGAATTATATATCAGTACATCTACAAATTATTATACTTTCAAAGTGTTTTTCTTTCACATTAAATAAGACTTCTAAATTTATCTTTTTGTTGTCATAGATTAATATTTCAAATACAAATAAATAATAGTTGATGACCAAGGTATGCATTTAATCTTATTTTAGTTTACTATTAAATAAGAACACATGTTTCATTTTCCGTATTGATTTAAAATTTGAGTTAATGTAACATAATTATTTGGCAAACAATAAATTTTTAAAATTAATTTCTTTATAATTCAAATGATTTATGTAATTAGGTTATTTTAATCGAAATATTGTTTTTAACAGTCACATGACACATTGGATTTGACATTCGTATGGTGTTAGTTGTGCATATGCAAATCTTAGCAAGATATGCAAAAACACATTTGAAAAAGTTATCACTAGAAAACAATTAAAAAAAAGTAATTTAAATTGTTTTTTTTTTTACTTTAACTTGTAATTGATTGGACTCTTATGAGGGTTGGCACTTGATTTATGTCAAATCTTAAAACATTTAAATAATTTTCCCTTGCTTTCCCAAACTTTTTAAACATTGTTTTGAATATACAACCAAATACGTTCTAAATATTAACAAATCAACCATGAACAAATTTATTTGTTCTTTAACAAAAATTTTAAATTACATGCCAAACTTAATCTTTTCTATTGAATAGTGAAAAAAATATACTGTAAAATTTTAAATTTTGAATATATACAAACCAATAATAAAAATGTGGCATAGCCCTTAGTAGAATCGAGTTAAGAATAAGATTCATGGAAACAAAGGCATATAGGTTTAGTTATTTTAGGGCTTTATTAAGTTGTCAATTTTTTTTCCGGTTTTTTCAGGAGAATAATGAGTTAATTTGAATTGGGATTATTTTTTTAATTAATTTTTTTTAAAGTATATTGGAATAGGTTGAGACCAAAATCATTCTAACTCGATCAAATTGAGATGGAATATATAGAATCCTGATTGATGATAATTAGCTCTTAAAACCTAAATTTGGTGAGATTTGGCCGGTCATTTGGTTGAGACAACTAAAACTTTTCATATAGTTCACATGTAAATTTAGAATCATAAATTCAAATATGCTGTATTTCAAATATAACAAATTGAACTAATGAATTTGAACAATAATGAACATGAAAGATGTTCGGAGACAACCCAATATTACATACTTAACAAGCCAAACTAGGCATTGGTTAAATTCATCGATGTCATTAGATTTCATATATGAATTTAAAAAGAGTTATATCAAAATGCCTATCAAATGGGAAGTTAAGAAAATTGCGTCAAAATGTTAGGGCCATACTAAAATTCAGTTTAGGTAGGTGTGGGCCAAGTTCCAAGAATGCCACCTCAAGACCCAAACCAAACCGTTACATTTAAAATTTTTGAATTACATCCATCCTGATTACTTTTACAACAATCTAATCTAACCCATTAATTAGGTTTTGTTCAGTTTATTCTGGTTAGCCTACGCTCCTAAGTTTGTGCTTCTTATTGCTTTTGTTTCTTCGCCTCCTAAAGAAACAAAAAAATATTGAAACCTTAACTACAATGCACGATAAAAGAATAAAAATTTTATCCAAGTACTAATAGTTTAGTAATATTTATGTCGTTAATTGAATCACACTGTGAAAGACAACATAAATAGTGCATCACTTTTAATAACTACTTATTTCGCACAAGAAAGCCACAAAAATAACACCAATATAGATAGAAATTAGAATTATAGTTAAATTAGGTAGATTGGCGAGGGGTTCTCATCAATCAAATAGAACTGTGAGTGGCTGGCAAGATTGTACAAATTGACTTGAATATATTTTAAGATGTGAAATAAAAGTAAACTAGCTGTCTTAACATCATAAGCTAATCCAAAAATTCAAAGTAAAACACAAAGCGTACACCCTTAATATATTAAAAAAAAAACCAAGTTCTTTATCTTCCCATCTCCAATATTATAACAAAGGTAGTATATCAAATCAAATTTCATGTTTTAAGGTGTCCAACCCATATTTTACGATATTGACACAATATAAGAATAAAACGATACATTTCGAATTTCAATATCTAGAAAAAATATAACATTTATATAAGGCTAAGGGCAAAAATTAAAGTAGAAGAAGAAAAGAAGCAAAAATAAAAAACTAAAGAAAAAATTGAAATGTGAGATAACGAAGAGTTCAACGCTAACGACACTATGATCCAGATTATAATCTAGTCTAACTCGTTCAACAAAACAAACCTACAATTATTAATCTAGATTCCAATCCCTACTGCAATAGCTATAAAGATTTTTTATCATTCCATTGCATTAGTGACTGTCCAATGAAACCCAAAGGTAATCCAATGGTGCATTAATAGCAATATTCTAACCTTATTTATCATCATCATCATTTGCCGTAAACATGATAGCAATTGTTTGTAAGACCTTAACTGTAAGTTCGCAAAAATAAAATTTATAAGTAAATAAATAAATAACAATCTCTCGATAAAATTAGAAAGCCAATTAAATCTATAACCTTTTGAGTCTGTATGGTGATTTTGAAATACAAGCTTCTTCAGGCAGGTGGAGATCACACATCAAATCATATTAATATTAGGAAAAGTTGATCTAGCTAAAAAAAGATGACTATTTATATTTATTAGATACATATACACATTCTACAAACTTTTCTACAATACAATATGAAAGTGTATACTTGTTTACTCTTTTTGTTAGATAATCATTTCTCTTACTATAACACTTGAAGTTGAGTGATAGATTAGCATTTCTCTTATTATAAAATTTCTTAATGTGCGGTTCTACTTTTCTCCTAAGTTTGCAGAGCTGTAGAACTACAACTAATGGGGTTCTCGAAGAACTTTTCTTATTCATTAGTTTTGGACGACAAATTCTTTAAGCCAATTTTGAACATGCATGAAATTCATTAGAGCAAAGGTTGGTTGCAGAGCACAAATCTGATTGAAATCTGGCAACTCCTTCAGATTAATAACTACTAACCAACATCAGTTTAGCTAGTAATTAATTAGTTAACTGTCCTCCACAAAACCTAGTTGGTAAAGTGATCACTTTTGTTATTTCTTAGTTTTGGACGAGAACTTCTTCAAGCCAATTGTGAACATGAGATTCATTATAGCCTTGGTTCGTTGCGTAATACAAAATTACAAATGTGATTAAAATCTGGCAAATCTATATTAGTAACTAACCAATATTACTTTAGCTAGTTGGTTAAACGCCATCGGAAAAAGTAGCCATTTCAACAAACTTGACCAAGAGCTCAAGCCACCACCACCATGAAATTCATCTGCATCCCAATTCTTGACGTTTTATAAATTATAACAAAAATAATTAATTAATTAAAAATTAAAGAACACTTTTAATACAAAAACTAATTAAACTAATAGAATAATATCATGTCATCAATGCAAAGTAAATATCTCTTCTATACAGCAGTTTATAACGATAAAATTAAAAAAAAAAAATTGGTCTTCAATGCAACCATTAATTACTTTTATTTTTTATGACATTAAATTTTTTACCCTCTTGCTCTGTTTTTTAAAATTAAAAAAAAAATTCAGATTTGATGTTCTATTTGAGTATTTGCTTGTTTATTGTATCTTCTAGAAATGGAGAGTTATATTAATGATATCAATTTTTTTTGACATACCATCCTCAGGGTAAAAATTAAAAATGGACAGTTGTATTAGAAAAATACATTTTCTCTACTGTCTATGACACTCATTTTTCTTTTCTTTTTTTTTTTAATCTACGTTTCTGTTGGAGATGTTCTAAGTTTCATTGCCGAGCTTGGATCTCTTGCTCACGCTTTTTCTTTTTGAGATCCGAAGGTCTTCAAACATTGCATGCCATTATTCGATTGCTCATAAAATTTATTTCGTATGAAGCTATAATATTTCAACATTTAATCATTGAACTGCTAAACAAGATTTGAACATTTGAATGTCATGAATGTCATTCTTTTTATTCAATAACTTCAATCTGCACTTAAAAATACAATAATATTAAGCATCTCCTTAGCATTTTTCAGCTAACAAACATAATCACCTCCCAAGGTAGCTAAATTAATGATCAAATAATGCAAATTCTAAACAAAACGGATTCATATGTTAATATAATCCGACAAGCTACGCGTCAAACTCGAATCGTAAACTATAAACTCACCAGACCAAATCCACTTGATCAGCCAGAAACCCATAGATATACATCTATAACTATCTATCAGGTCGAGCAAACATGGAGGACGTCGGAGAATACCTGCCGGGTATCGGCGAAGATCGACGGAAAGCCACGCCAGAAAACCTGATCGCCGACACCAAAAGCGAGAGCAAGTCGATTAGCATTTTTCCGAGCCGACGAAACCTACAAAGGCTCTTCCTCAATATTACACCACACACCACATAGATTCCTTCTTCAACTCTTCCCATCTCAACAGCCTTATTAGTTCTTGTTCTCTTTCTTCTTCGTCTAAGAAGTAAGAAGTAGCACTGAATTTGTTCATTTGGCGTGAAACAACAGACAAGCAATTATGAAGTTACGTAAATACCCATGTGCCCTTTTCTGACCTTTTTGAGACGTTTCGGTGTCGATGGCAAGAGACGGCTTTTGTAGCATTCAGAACGTGGCGGCGCCACGTGGGGAGAGTTTGCTACCGTTGGTTTCACGAAACCACGGAGGTGTAGCGTTCATAGCGATTGATGCGCCTTAAGCACTTGGACTTTTCCGGTTAAATAGAAACGAGCACGAAAGTTAAGGTTTTTTTTTTATTATTATTATTTTTTTAACAATGTGACGGCCGATGAGTTGGTAGGTTTTTTGGTAAAATAGAGGTTGTTAGGAGGGTGGCACGGGGATTTTAGAGTTGGCAGTCAGAGAATGAGAACATCGTGGTATCATCCCGGGGGGGGCGCAAAAAGTTTAAAACGCCTGTGCAGATATGTTAAGGAACAAAATAGTGAAAATGTCGACATTTTGCGGTTGAAGTGGCAATTTTAACTTTCGTCGCGAACCGCTGGATTCTGAATGGCTGGCAGGACACGGAGGAAATTGAGAGAGAAAATAAAAAATAAAAAATAGATCTATTTTCTTTAAAAAAAATTATAAATTTGTTAAATATTTCTTTCTAATATTATACTTGAATTTCGTTAAACTTTCTTGAATTACATACTCAATGTTTGATACAAAAAATGCCCTCAACATTTTATTAAAATAATATAAAAGTTAAGTTATTTTAATATAATTTTAACTTTCAACAGAAACGTTGTAGTCAAGATTTACATTACTTTTTAATACTATTTATATTTTATTTTAATATAAATAATAAACTTTGTATATGACCAAATAATGTTAAAAAGTAATATCAAAGAAAGACGTTATAAAAACACAAAATTTTCTTTAAAACTTGAGGTCAAAAAAAAACATTGATAATGGTCTTTAAAAAATGATAATAAAAATAAAATTATGATTTGCACATTTAACTTTTAACCACGGCGATCATAAATAAAACTCTAGACAACCCTGATCACTATAGGGATATATATGTATTGGGCTGAGTTAGTTCAACAACAAAATATTTGCTCAATCTAAACAATTCAAATTATTAAGTCTAAAATCAAACCCAACTTAACCTAAAAGTTCAAAATTAAGATTAAAAGTTATTAACTAATTAATTTGGTTTCTATTTTAAATTTACTGGCTCGAATTGTTTAAGTTCACCATATCTTTAATTATTTGGTGATTACATATTTTAAAAGCTTGTATTTATGTTCCTTATTATTTTTTATTTACCTTACAAATAGATTCAAGTTTGAAAATATCTATAGAATTAAATATTTCAACATTTTTTTTCCTAAGAGCTTTTATTGGTAGTCCTCCCTTTTGAGGGAATAGAATTGGCTTTGCTATTGTTTTACTATATGACACAATTAATATATATAGAAGGGTAAAAATAGTCAACTTTTGATATAAAGAATTATAATAATACTTAAATACTCTAAAAGTATTTATGTTTTAAGCAATCATCTCATCACTTCTATTTCATCTTCAAGAGATAAGACAAGATTTTTGGTGGGTAAGATTAATTTTACTCTCATATCTCTTGAGTCGATCATGACAATAAGATAATTTTAATTCAATTTTACATGTCAAATAGCCCTAAATAGAGTACTTGATAGTGTTAGTACCTAATGAAATTGTAAAGCGGATCACGTGTAACATGGTCATGCAGTAGGTTTGGTCACAGGCGAGTTAGGGTCTGGTTTGGGTGGCATTGAAACACCACCTAATGCCACCCAAATTGGACATAGGGCGGTCGAGGACCCAATTTTAAAAGAAATTGCATAAAAAAATACATTATTTTTCTAACACAGTTTTAGGCTAAAATTGGTGAGCATGAGGTAATTGGTGTGGTAAAAGAAAAGAGTCGTTGTGACTGGTAGAAGAGACCTTGAGGTGAGGTTCTCACAAGTTGTTGCTAGCCCCTACTCACCACCGCCACTTTGTCTTCTTCATCTTCTTCCCTACTCACCACTGCCACCAACAAACTGTAATACTTGAAATTTTAGTGACGTAATAATTGTAATACCTGAAATTTTAGTGACGTAATAATCGAAATTTGAATTTAAAATACATATACGTATATATTTATATATAAATACATACATACATACATATATATATATATATATATATATATATATTTTTGTCATTGGTATGCAATTAATTAGTTAGCATAGAAGTATAAAGAAATATACATTGATTAATATTAGACATATAGAATTATTGGGTAAATATATGCTTCTCTAATTGGAATAAGAAAATAGCATTTTTAGTATGATATTAATATAGGAAAGTATGTGTATAAAGTATTAATTAGATACAATCATGAAAATAATATTTCGTTTAGTATGATGGTATTATACATAGAGAAGTATATGTGTAAAGGAAATGCATTCATGAATGAATATCTTATTTGATGAGATGTTAAAGTGGGCATATGTAGGAAGTGATAATCTCACATTAGAAAGATAAAGACACTATTTGGAAGAGGGCCCTATATAAACCCCCCCCCTCCCCTACTCCACTCATTTCATTCATCCCAAAGACAATAGTTGAAAATTCCTCTTGCTTTATCTCTTTGCCTCCTTCTTGACAACCTTAGTTCTAGTTCTTTTTTACTTGAGCTATTCTAAATAGTTCGCGAAGTAGTAGCCACGAAGTGCTACAAATAATTTAGGAACCAATCTTGAGGTGAGTTTCTTTCCTTTCTTTTAATTTATTATTTTGACTTAGATGATGCTTGCTTGTTTGGTTAGCTTGATTTTTTTTGTTTTTATTATTGTTCTTTGCATTTATGTCATTCAATTATCATGTTGCATGACCAAGAGAGTATGCTCTGTAGTTGCGTCTTGTACGATCTTTTACATCAGAAATCGAAAGTCGTTTTTCCTGTTTGAGAGAGTATGCTCTGTAATTGCGTCTCGTACGATCTTCTACATCAGAAATCGAAAATTTGTGCTTCTGTTGATTTATGATGTTATACTATGGGTATGTTTAATTACTGTTGAAATACTTATTTGCTATGTTTTTGCACACAAAAAAAAATTAGATTAAATAAGATTTCAACCACGTACCGGTACGAGAGACTTTCTGTGTTCCATGTAGAATTAGAACTAGCTATCAACACTGAAACCAGCATAGAACGGGTTTCAAGAATGATCCCACTAGAAATTGGTTTGAGTTTTAGAATTGATCTCTCTCCCTAGATCTAGAGCACAGAGGTTATTCCTGTTCGGTCTAAATTACGACTGAAATAATATATTGGTTGGATCGAATTAATCTCTGAAAGTGTTTGATATGCTTACATTGTTTGGTTGAAATAATGGATTAAATAGATGGAATGATTCACTGGGCTTTTTAGCTCACCCCCTATTTTTCACATCACAGGGAATTAATCAACTTGCGAGGAGATTTATCTATTGAATGTTTTATTTATTTCAATGTAGGGCGCATCGACCCAAACTAAATCATGTATTTCAGCTTTGAATTTATTTTTCGCTATAATGGATTATTGTACTCAAAATTTTCGAATGAATAAATGAAGAATTTTATTTACCATAATGTCATTTAGAACATAGACTAATGTACACAGGAACCCTAATGCATTTGGGTCTAAGAAGAAGAAAATGTAGCACGGGCCCGTTTCCCGGGCATCCCAATATTTTTGATCGAAGAGAGTTGAACTGTCAGATGACGTGGAAGATGAGACTTGGGAGGCGGGGTGTTACACAAACCCTCGATTTGCATTTGCCCACGTTGCTAATGGCCCCTGCAATTATGATTTGCACCTTTAACTTTTGACCACGGTGATCATAAATAAAATTTTAGACGAACCTGATCACTATAAGGATATATGTATATCTATTGGGCTGAGTTAGTTCAACAACAAAATATTTGCTCAACCTAAACAATTCAAATTAATAAGTCTAAAATCAAACCCAACTTAACCTAAAAGTTCAACATTAAGATTAAAAGTTATTAACTAATCAATTTGGTTTTTATTTTAAATTTACTAGCTCAAATTGTTTAAGTTCACCGTATCTTTAATTACTTGGTGATTACATATTTTAAAAGCTTGTATTTATGTTCCTTATTATTTTTTATTTACCTTACAAATAGATTCGAGTTAGTCCTCCCTTTTGAGGGAATAGAATCGGCTTTGATATTGTTTTACTAGATGACACAATTAATATATATCAAAAGGGTAAAAATAGTCAACTTTTGTTATAAAGAATTATAATAATACTTAAATACTCTAAAAGTACTTATGTTTTAAACAATCATCTCATCACTTCTATTTCATCTTCAAGAGATAAGACAAGATTTTTGGTGGGTAAGATTAATTTTACTCTCATATCGCTTGAGTCGATCATGAAAATAAAATATTTTTAATTCAATTTTACATGTCAAATCGCCCTAAATAGAGTATTTGATAGTGTTACTACCTAATGAATCTGGAAAGCGGATCACGTGTAACATGGTCATATAGTAAGTTTGGTCACAGGCGAGTTAGGGTCTGGTTTGGGTGGCATTGAAACACCACCTAATGCCACCCAAATTGGACACAGGGTGGTCAAGGACCCATTTTAAAAGAAATTGCATGAAAAAATACATTATTTTTCTGACACAGTTTTAGGGCATCTCCAATGCTCCCATCTAATAAACTCTTTACATCATCACTTTTATCATCCACATCATCCATTCATTAAACTCTTACCTACAATGCTACATGTTTATTAGACTGTACTGTATGGGTCTCACAATCACATTAATTCATTAAATACACAAACTATAATACTTTATTTATAAAATATAATTTTTTTAAAATACCTATTATTTACATTTAAATTAAATATATATATATATATAT
>JAJIYU010020566.1:0-10351 GCA_030144865.1 Tinospora cordifolia | reverse complement strand
TTGTAATGAAATTCAAACACAAAACCCTCTAAAGAAACCTTGTTTTGATATCATATTAAAAATCACTTGAACTAAAAGTTATAGCTATCAAATAAGGATCTAATTATGTGTATCATCAATTGTGACTATATAAGTATATTATTATTAACACCCTCCTTCATGTGCAAGGACTTTTGCAATAGGGTGGAAAGAACTAGATAAACTAAATTTGATTGTCACGAGGTTCAAATACGAGACTTCCTAAGTAAACGTCATTCTAATACTATGTTAGACGCCACTTAGCTCGGAAATTATAGCTATTAATAAGAGTCAAACTATGCATATCAATTGTGAGAAGGATAAAACTATCCATATAAATTTAAGGGAAACTATTATACAGGGTTAGTTTGGTAAAAATAAGGTTGGATGAAAGTCAAAGTAATTTAAGGGTAATTTAGTCAAATTCTTACTAACTCATTTGTAAGGAGTATTGGAAGTAAGAAGGATTGTACCATAGTTGTTTAATACGAAGGTATCTTCCTAATCAAAATAAATAATAAGGGTTAAATTTGAAAATTTGGGGTAGGATTATTGCGAACTCATGACCAAATAAATCTCCGTCGTGCTAATAAAACATAAGCTACCCAAGTTTGAATAATTGATTTGTTATTTTCAATTCACAAATGTTGAGTGTGTGTATTATGTGCAACAATAATTTTAACTAATATGCATTTTAATTAGATTTTAAAATTATATTCTATTTTTATTTAACTAAATAAATATAAGTAATTATGGTAATTTCTATGGTTAGGATAATCTTTTATCAGTAAAACTATGTTAACAAAACGCGTATGTATTAAAGAAAAGCTTTTGTATACTTCTTTTTAAGGTTTGCCCGTAATGTTATTTCTCATATAAGGAGTGTAAATTAAACTAATTAATTAAAAAAAAACAGAAAAATAATTGGTCACAAGGTCATGTTTCAATCTACTTAATTGAATTAAGCAGTGAGGAATTATCAGTTTTATAGATTCAGCCAATTACTTTTGTTTATCTTTTCTTTCTTAATTATTTTACGTTCAGTACCATATATTTATTCTATACAAGTAAAAAAAAAATAGCATTAATGCATGTCTGACGATATGATGTAGGGACTGGTGGAAGAGGCTAAAGTGGATAACTTCAATGTTCCATACTATGCAACTTCCAGTAGAGAAGTAAAGAGCATAATTAAGGCTGAAGGGTCTTTCAATCTCCATCGTCTTGAAATCTTTGAAGTCAGCTGGGATGGCAAGACAAGCAACGTCGTTGATGGCGAGGACGTCCGGTGTGTTTCTGATAACTTAGGTAGAGCCAAAAATGTGGCGAATATATTAAGAGCTGCAACGGAGCCATTGCTTGAGTGCCACCTTGGGGTAGAAGTAATTGATGAACTGTTTCACAGATTCACTTCCAAGCTCGCCAAACTCTTCAATCTAGAGGAACCAAAGTGTGTTAATTTAGTCGTCTCCATGTCTAGGAAGTGAAGTAAATGCTCTAGCGGTTCGCTTACAATAAAATAATAATAATATCAAAAAAATTTTAAAAAATAATAAAATAAAAATGCTCAAGTCATGACCACTATGGCATAATTGTCACTAGCTACTTGTTACATTGTGACCGAATTCTTCTTTCTTTCTTTTTTCTTTCTGTTGATGTACTTGATTTTTCTTAAGAAAAAAATAATGTGTCATGCTTAACATATATGTCTCGATTATCAATTAAACAATTTTGTAACATTAAATCAAAATTATATCATTACATTGTTGAATAGATAAGTTTATTTGAGTAATATATCGAATTGTAGATCATAATATTTTTTAAAAATACTATGTATAAATCAGTCTATATATATTTGTCTAAAACTGACTTAATATGAAAATATATTTTTTAAAAATCTAGTATTAATATATTATGTTCTTGTAAAAAAGGAAAGTTTGGATCAATATTCATTAAATAACAAGTTTTTATTAAAAAAAAAAACAATTATATTTTCTTATTCACACTTATTTTCATCTCAATTTAGTGACTTATGTGAGACCGCTCAACTCAAGTGAGTCATGTAATTAGAAAACATGCACCCCACACTTTGAGTAAGTACCATAAGATTTAAGTTGTAAATCATAAAATTTTAATAAAAGAGTATAACAATATCATAAAGTATGACAATAAACTTTAAATGTATATAGCTGTAACATTTCCTCCTAAAATGTCCTTGTTACACCAAGGATGCCTCCTCCTCCTTCGGGCGTATAACCTGCTGATACGGGCCAGGGATTACGTGCCGAAAAGGGGTACTTTGTTAATTCTAATAAATCAGATTTATAAAATAAATGTTTTAGAATTAAATTAATTAAGTTTATTAAATAAATTATACGTTGAATATTTCCGTGTGTCTCACAAAAATAATTTAGCTATTTTTTAACTTTCTATCATATTTAGAATAAAAAAGCTATTAAAAACATAAGTTGAAATGATCCTCATTTTTGTTAAATTGGACAAAAAAAAAATTGGAGATTTAATTGAAGGTAATTATGGTAAAGTATCACGTGATTATGATTAGATTACATTGCAAATGAAAACAAAAATCGGTACCCACTATTGCAGTAGTCATCATGCCATAGTACGTGAGTTTTGGATCATTAACTTTAAGGGGAAGCTATACTTGGCCACTAAGTTGCCCATGAAGGTGATAACAAGCCAAGGTGAGCGCTAAGGAACCACTTCGTACAAGGAAGACCAAGTGGCATGGCCCTTGGATGTCATTTGAACCCCCAGCTCAGCCCCTTTTTTCATCTTCTTCCCCCTACTTGCACTACCGACCACCATTAATGCTGCTATAGGGACGTCTCAACCCCCGTCTTTAAACCCTCCTATCTCTCGCAATTTTCAACCAAATTAGGCAAACTTAGGCACCGCTGACAAGAGGAGAACAAGGAAAATATGATAATTGAGAATCAGACATTGAGGAAAATGATTGTTGATTGAAAAATCATGGTGTAACAAAGCTGACTGAGAAGATATATTGAGCATTTTGAATTGAAATGATGTTTAATTTCATGATGAAATTGAATGTTTTGATGATGAAAAAATGGTTTGTAATGCTTGGATAATGGATTATTGTTGATGTATGGACTGAAATGAAGCCAAAAGAAGGCTAGTACCCTACCCACATCTAGTTTAGGAGGTTAGAAATGGCAAACAAAACCATGGAATTGCATATGGTTTAACACTAGGTCAAATTTTTAAATATAGAAGCATAGGTAATGGCCCTATTTCACGATTTTATAACTTTTAATTAAGGAAACCATGGTGTCAAAGGCCTTGATACCTTGAAACTAGGATGTGTAGTGAGTAAATCGAGCTAAGAATAAAGAGGTTTGGTGTTGATTTGACCATCTAAATCGTGCAATAAAGATGCACAGTCGGATTGTTAACTGTGAATGAACAATTGAACATGTTCAAGTGAGGTATAATCCCAAGCTTGAAACATAGGATGGAATGCTCTAAAAATTCCAAACTCTTGACCATAGATGGGTCATATTGTGAGGAACATACAAGTAAAATTACAAATGAAATGTATGAGTAGATTGGCTATGAATACACCATGCTTATACAATTTGATGGAAACACAAAATTTCAGCCCAAATTTAAAAATGTGAGGACGTATGTTAGGGCAGTCAAATGAAGCTGAAGTTTGGTCTGTAGAACTCAAAGATATGCAGATACTCATTATCCGAGCATCACCACAAACTGAGTTCAGCAATGAGGAAAATCGAGCTAAAAACTAGACCCTAATTGCGAACGTTGTTATTTGCGATTGTGTGCATTGTTTGGATGTAGAAAACTTCTCAAATGATGTCAAAAATTCTTTAACTAAAATTTTATGAATTATTTCAAGGGTCTTGTCTTAGCTTGTAAATTTTACAAAATTCTAGAATTTAGATTTATCTTAGTAAAAATGGAAATCTCATGATTTAGGTTATGTGTCTGTTCTTGAGTAGGACAGAGGTCCAATAAGAGACCTAAATCCAGGACATAAAACAATTAGAGAATTTTGAGAAATATCTTACTGAAATTAGAGTGATTGAAGAGACTCTCCACCCAATTTGAAAGCATTTGAGTGTAAGATGAAGCTCTGATAAATTCTACAAATTGAACCATTGTACATCGATAGGGTATACACAATGCCTATGCTCTAATCTAAGTATGTAATTGTGTAACACTGGATTAGGTAGACTCAAAGATGTGTCAATAGGCCATTTACAATGGATGGGATATATCTTGACACATAAAGACCAGTTGACCAAAGAGTTGAATGAGTTGTTGACTCTGAATTGTAATATAGATTGTGGATAAGAGCCAAAGGCTGTATAAACTCATATAATTCCCATTGTTGATGTGATCAATGTTTCCAAGGCTCAAGATTATTGAGGTCAGTAGGGAGGCGGTTACATGTATCTATGAGTACTTTCTTTAATTTATCTACTTAAGCATGTACATTTTATTAACATAATTCATACATGTGCATTATTGATTTTTGGTATGTGATGCATGGTTTATCAAATTTTATGGCTTTTCTAAACTTTCAAGATGTTGTCTAGGTCTGTGAATGAGACTTGATGAGCTTACGTGCTGCTGCAGTAACACTGTATGTAAGCAATAGCCGGTAGACATAAATGTAAGCAATAGCCGGTAGACATAAGTCCCTAATTTTAGACCACCTATATCATAAAAATTCTGAGGTTGGACTTGTGTGTTTTATCGATATATGTTCATGATCATCTTGTGTTAAATTGATATTTGCTCTAAATCAACATACAAACAATTGAGCATGCATTCATAAGTTTTCACAATACCTCCATAAAGTGGTAATTTATGACAATTACTCGCTGAGCTATGTGGTTGTTTTTGGGCTTATTACTCCCTATCATTTTTTTCAAGTCCTTCTCGAGTAGATAAAGGTAAAAGTCTACTCATGGAATAGGGTGGAATATGTTGACCTAGAATTAGACACTTGTACAGGTATCTGATGTATATAGTGATGAACCCTTTTGGAATTTTGCAAAATGAACAAACCTGATGAATGTAAATATAATTTTTAAATGTCCAAATTATGTGATATAGCCTTTTGTTGTGTGAGAATTTTGTTATATATATCGTGTTTATTGGATGGTGAATGTGTTGAGGTTGAGGTTACCAACAGTCGGGTAGGTTAACGAAGTTGGTTTATACGTTAGGCTATTATGCCAGTTAGGCTGTTAAAGGGATCCCGATAATGTTGGTATCAAAGGCAATGTACGTATTAGAAGCCAAGGTTGATATTAAAAGCCACATGTTGATCAAGGTCATAGTGGACTAGATAGCAGAATAGAAGATTAGTTCATGTGGATATATTATGTCGTAAGGCCTAATTAGGAAGTTACCTTAGTTAGGAAAGGTAATATCATTGATTGCTATTGTAGGTTAGGTGTATATGTGCTATATGTTAACGTTGTACTAAGTTGGTTTGTTTCGTAGTGGACATGAAAGGTTTACAGGATGTCAAACCAACAAAGATCCAGTGAAGCATTGCTACGTTGGGTCTAAGCTATCATGGATAAGATTTATCATAGTCACGAGCAAATACAAGCAAGGTTGATTCACCTAGAAGTTATGGTGAATCAAGTATTGTACCTGCAAGAGCTACAATAATAGGGAATGCCAGTAGATTTGAGCATGTCCCAATTGTAGCTACACCAGTAGAATCATCTAGTAGCTCTCTAGTGTGAACCCAGGAAAGCGAAAGAGGGAAGAGGAACCCTCTATAAGCTAGCTAATTGAAAGGGCTAGTAAGAAGTGTGCTCGCTATGGAACAAAAGGACCAGATGCCAATATTTTGGTATATATAAAAAGGATAGTATTTTGAGGTTGTAAATAGTGAAGAAAACGTTGATGTGTAGTTGGAAAATACATAGAAAATGGGTGCTTACTAAGGAAAAAAAAAAAGAAAGAAAGAAAGAGAATCCATATACAAACAAACTTTGGGCATAAATGAAAAACATGATGTTAGTTCTTTAAATTGGTATGTGGTGTACTTGTGAATAAATGATTATGCAGATTAAAGATGCCAAGAGGTCGTCCCCATAGGCGACCACGAGCACCCATTCAACTACCACAACCAGAGTTTACACCTATGCAAGGGTGGTACAGAATGTGGCACAAGAGGAAGCTCCAAAACAAAGGAGGAAGAGTAACCTTGAGAAACCCTTCAAAAAGTTGGTTGAATAAAGCCAAAAGAGTACAAAGGCAGAAAAAATTTGCAAAAGGCAAAAGACTAGCTTCTAATTGTTGAGTCTATGAAATTGCAAGAAAAAAATCAAGGTTTATTTACAGCTCATATGTTGTAAGGTGATGTTGCAATGAGGTTTTAATGCCAAAAAAATCAATAAATTTTTTTGATTAAATGAATAATTATGTCGGGGCCCTTCCCTTGCTTGAAGGGCGGCTCGATTGGCACAATGACTTAACAAACTCACTCATTGAGTCAAGTTCGCACAATCACTATTAAGCCATTTCTAATTGCAATCCCAAGTCACATCAAAGTAATTTTAAGAGTTTATCAAGTGAAGTATGAGAGCAAACAAAATATTACAGTTAAGTCTATGAGCAAGTACCACCCTTTCATGCATAATAGAAGTTTGCTATGATAGATTACATATTGTTTTGTTTCAAAAAAATTTACAGTTTGACCATTAGTTACATATACACAAGTGACCAACCTCTAACAAATTAAAAAAAAAAAGAATGGGACCACCAAGGGAACTAGGCAATCACAATATTTTTTCCTTTGGTAGCCACCGATGGACTTGAAATGTTAGTAATAAAGTAGTGACCCCACATTGCAACAATGGCTTAGTAAGTAATAAGTTCAGCATATTACTTATAACCAGCATCTCAAAAATAGTGTATTTATGCATGAACAGTAATAACAAAGCAATGCTTGAGAGCGTACATGTAGATAAAATTGCTAAAACAATGCAACAGTTAAAAGAACAATTTTGAATACATGCTAGTTGAAAATGATATTAGCTCTAGGGTTTCAACTCATCAAATTTAACCCTATGATCATCGCTTAAGTGAGTTATGAGCTAGGAGTATTCTTCAAATGCCCCAACTTCATGCTTGGTCCTCGAGTGCCATCACTCAAGCGGGTTAAAAGCTAGACATACTGATCATATGCCCTAACCCGATGCTTGGACCTCGAGTCTAATTCCAATCACATTATGTACTCTAACCCCGTGCTAAGACCTCGAGCCTATGGTCTCATTATCAATATACATCTATATATACCTCAAAACTAATTAGATTTAGCTTAAATCAAATGAAACCATTCAATTCATGTCATTTCATTCATGTTTTATTCAAGGAATATAAGTTAATGTAACATCTGAATTGAATCACTCACCTCGTGTTCTGCGTATCGATGTTTTATCAACTCTCAACCTTGTCCCACAATATACGCTCAGACCTGTAATATTTAAACCCAATTTCAATTTCTTAGCTAGTCTCAGTCAACTTAGATTTAACTTGGTCAAATTTGGTCAAACTTGGTCAACTGGTCAAACTTAGTTAAAATTCGTTAACATAGTCATTTTTTGTTTCGGTCAACGTGCGGTTAGTTGGATCAAATTAGGTCAACATGGGGTCAATCTGATTAAAGTCCCCAATTTTTTATACTTAGTTAAATTCTAGTTCCATAGTTCCTATTACGCAATGAATTCCATGATTTTTATACGATCAAACAGTGCATCGAATTGACATGAAACTTTCTAGATTTAATCTATACTTCTTATCATTTACAAAATTTTAGTTTGCAATTTTCAAATTTCATTTAGCAAGGGTTTTGTGTGGGTTATCAATCCTCTTCAAACTAGGATTTTATCTAATAGGCAATCACGTTTCTTCTTAATTGACCTACTTACCTATATCAAGTTTGGACAAAATTTGGTACACCTCTTTTTGGGATGTTTAGCAAGTTGTCTACCAAAATTTAGTTCAAAAAATTAAGCTTTGCTTAGTCTATTGGTTCCCTAAAGTTTTAATAGTACAGTAGGTGTCCCCAAGTTCGTATATTTTGATGAATTTCAAGCATTATTTTCCACCATTAAATTCCTAATTTAAATATCATTTCCTACATCCTTTACATGTTTTTAGATCATAGTAACATGCACTTTCAAAATCCATCAGTAAGGATAAATGACCAAAATTCTACTCACACTTTACATCAAACACATGGCGTGCATTCTTTATAATCTCATTTTTTTTCTAAGTATCACAACACCTAAATAACAAGGCAATTTGGCATGCTTGGTAAACCACAACAAGAGAAGATTATGTAATGAACTATATACCTTCTTGTAGCCCTACGTACCAAGATCACGCCCTCCAAAATTCAGCTCAAACAGACTTCTCTAAGTGCATCAAAAGATGCCTCCAAGGCAAGTTCATATTGTAACAAGTTGCAACTAGTCCACTTTGACACTTAAAATCACAATTACAAGCTTAGTTTCCTACATTCTAATGCTTGTAACTTCAAGTCTATATACCAAAGAGGGAAAGGTGGTTTTACCTTAAGAGACAATCACGAAATGACCATAGAAATGCTCCTCCAAAACTCCAATCACACACTTTCCCAACTATCCAGATTTCAACTATATTAAGTACCCCACCATGGTAACCATTTTCCTCTCCTATGGCTATGAGCTTGGACCAAGGGAAGGTGGGGTCTTAGAGAGTAGTATGAAGGCTCTCCAGTGGAGGTTTTTATAGTCTTTTTAGACTTGGGACGAAAGGATTGATGGTGGTGAAGTGGAGGTGACAAAGTGTGCATGTGTCCAAAATGGGTTTTATTGCATGTTTTTGGGGAATTCTTGCACGGCCCTTGGGTGGCCATGCAAAAAGCCTTACTGGCTAGACCCATATGGTTCAGCCAGCAGCTCTACCAACCGTCAAAACCATAGCCCAATGCTAAGGGTCACGCTAGTTTATTGATGGGAAATGAGGGAAGAAAAGTGAGGAAGGGCTAGGGCGCATGGGCCGGCCCGTGCGTCATGATCCAGCCGCATGTGTTGGGAGGTCGATGCGTGGTTTCAAGCCTGCACCGGCCTAGGCTTGTGATCCAAGCCCATGCGCCTAGGTTTCCCCTCCCCCCTTAGCTCTTTTTTTTTCTACTCTCAAATATTAGCCAATCCCCTTTTTTGTTTTGTTAGTTTATATATATAGACATATTTATTTATTTACTTACTTACTTACACATTTATTTAATTATTATTAATATCATTATTTAATTAATTTATTTATTTATTTTAATGGCTCAAATCTTATCAATTTGTATAGGTAATTCCAAAAAACTATGGTCGAACACATGAATTCAATTACACCAAAACTGAGGATCATCACAAACTAAATAAAAACTAAAATAATTTCATAAATAAATAAATAGATGATGAGTAACATTTAATTATAAGTCAACGTTGAAAGATTCTAAATAAAATGAAATTCAAATGCAAACTCAAGAACTTTTAAGAATAAACATTTCAATGATAAAATGGCCTATCAACTTGGTTAAAACAGTGTGCTAATAATATTAAGGTCTTACGTTCGAGCCTTGGTAGATTACCTTTATATAAAATAATAATAGCATAAAAAATGATCACAAGTGATCAAGTTAGTGATAAATAAAAAAGGGTGATAAATTTAAAAAAAATCAAGATCCAAAATTTAAAATTTAAACTTCAAAATTAGAGAAATATTCTCTTAATATGGATTGCCCAAATGGGGAGGAAAATAAATTAGAAAAAAAATTGGGCTTGACTGATTTTCAAAAAAAAAAAAAAAGGGACAATATATCAAGAATAAATTTTCTCAAATATGGTAAATAAGATTTCTAACGAAAAGAAAACTTTAGTTGAATTTTTTTTCACTCTCCTCTCTCATAGTTAACCCTCGTCTTTCTTCTTCTAAATCAAGTTCCATCATTGAAGAACCAATAAGATCACCATTAAAGCTCACCTCTGAAAATATAAAAGGTCATCTTTGAAACCTACATCAAGATTGGGTAAGAGGGGTGCATCATTTACTCTCTTTTCTAGTTGTTTTCTTAGTTCCCTTCTTCTTTTGAATCTCTTTCTCCATTCGTTTTCTATTAACGTCTAGCAAGGATATTGGCACAACCTTGCTGAGAATCAAAACATTAAAACCTTTCTAAACTACACCTAAAGTTGATCTATAGGCTTGCACAATATCCTAATGGAATATTATTGACTGAGGAGCAATCAGAATGAGTTATCAA